>JAOYMZ010092334.1:0-10608 GCA_025802335.1 Pinguicula primuliflora
TTCTTCGTCGAACAGAACTGTAAAATCTCGTTCTCCAGTAGTCTGTGTAAATGTGGTTGGGTGGGAGATTTAAATGTGATGGCAATTTGATGTAATTTGTGAGAATGTTGGAGGATGGATATGAAGTGAGGAAATGGAATTAGTCCAATGCCACGATTTTTGTGGCATTATTTTTTGGCACGGGATGATAAGTTAATGCCAAAATGGGGCGCGACCCGGTTTTCAATGCCACAACCCGGTTTGACCACTGTGTTTTTTTTTTCTGTGTAGTAAGCATGGCATTACGGGCTAATGTCACGCGAATACCACATAATGACAGGTAATTCTTCGAAGTAAACGGACCCTTAACAACTTCTCGAACACATATTTAACTAAAGATGTCACTAGTCGGACATTTCATGATTTACTGAGCATATTAGGTATTGATCACCCCATACCAGAGGAGCAGTAGTAAAAAGAGATCCAACCAAATAAATGAAGGTTGGTCAAATAAACTAAATCCCATAAGATCATATTATCCTATAAATTAAGTGGTTAGCAAAAGTAACCTTATGATAAATCTGTTTTTGAAAAGTAATCTTAAAAAAAGAATTGCAAAGGTAACCTCAATCTTTAAAAAAAAATCAAATAACGAATATATTTAAGTTTACTATAATAAATGATTATACTAAACTGTCAACTAACGTAATTACGTCCATTCCCGCCAATCCCAACCATCGTTACGGTTTTTCGGTCGTCGGAAAATACAAGTCAACATTTTTCTTCTATTCTTCCCCTTTCTAGACTCAAATTTTTCGTCAAATGCAGTGACAAGAGATGGAGAAGTCATCGACGATTCTAGGCCGTGAATAGTATGGATTTAAAACTGGTTCCATTTTTTTAAGGTGCACCTCATTCTGACTTCTAGCTGATTATGGGCAATATTATTATGAGCTAGATATGAGTCATGTATTTTGGGTGCATGAATTTCAATTCTTTGTGGTACGAACGTGTATTCTGTAGTTAATTCGATGAATTTTAAGTTTGATCATCGGTCAGGAATATAGCCGACTGGCTTGCGTTCTTTCACCCCACATTTTTATCCAGTTTTCCAACTATGTTACTCTAGCAATTTATCCTGTGTCGCGGCATACGATCTTCTCTCGTTGGACTCCACAAGGGTCTATGTCTCGTAAGCATGTCGAGGCATGCATCTCCATGTTATTTCCATCGAGATGAAAGAAGGGAAGAAGGCTAAGAAAGCTCATAAATCGCTGCATGATGTACCACAATATATTTTTCATTTAAACTAGTAGAACGACTACTTACGACCAAAAAGTTTGTTACCAATATTGATTACCATCACTGGCCGGAGTCATCCATGAATTCGGTGTAGGCAGTGGTGATGGTGTCGGACTCGTCCTTGAAATCCACGAGTGTAGGGACCGCACTCTCCATGAATCGTTGGATGAATCGGAGTATTCGGTGGGTAGCTCATCAACGTCTTCATTGCCTTCATCGGAGTTCTCATTTATGTCATCCTCCTCCTCAGCGTCAACTTCATTGCCGTCGTCTTCATCATAATCGTCATCTTCGCCGTCATCCTCCTCCTCAGCGTCAACTTCATTGCCGTTGTCTTCATCATAATCGTCATCTTCGCCGTCATCCTCCTCCTCATCGTCATCCTCCTCCTCATCGTCATCCTCCTCCTCATTGTCCTTTTCGTCATCATCATCGTCGTCTTCATCCAAAGCAATAACGACTGGAGATAGAGTGGGGACATTGGCATTCACATGCGCAGGAGTAAGGGCATCTGCAACGTCAGCTTGCATAATAGTAGGGGAGGCTGCAACATCAGCGTGCAAGGGAGTAGGGAAGGCTGCAACGTTGGTGTGTGCGAGAGTAGGGTTGGCTGCAATGTCGGCGAGCACGGGAGTGAGGGAGTCACAGTGTTGTTGTTGATTTAACATTTTTATTTTTGCAAGCTAGCAAAAAGATGAAGAATGGTTCAAGAGACCTACTAAAAAATGGTTCAAGAGGATGAGATTGTAATCAATTATAGTATATGTGGTGAATCCGAAATCATCATTAAGTCCTTTTTCAATATTACAACATATTATTATTTATTGGTCGGCATTAATACAGCACAACATCTTTTCATGCTATGCGTTTTCATACGATTAGATAAAACTTGTCTGAGGTAGGTAAATTGTTTGTGTGGAGATTGATGCTGCAGGTAAATTAGAAGAGTAAAATGCAATTTACATTCCTGTGGTTTAGGGTAAAGTCACTTTACCCCCTTGTGTTTTAGAAACTGACAATTTATCTCTCTGTGATTTAAAAAAATGGCAACACGCCCCCTTATTTTATTTTATTCAAAATTAACATTAAAAAGACAAAAATACCCTTAATTAAAAATAAAAAATAAAAAAATTATTTTAATCCTAAATATCATTTATTACTATTTTTTAAAATTATAAACTACTAAAATATAAAGTATGAAATATAAAAATATAAAAATATGCAAAAATAAAAAATAATAAAAAGACTTTAAAAATTCATAAAAAATAGAAAAAACAATTAAAATTCTGAAAAACATATTAAAAACATAAAAAGAGAGAAATTCCATAAAAATTTGAAAAAAAATAAATCCGCTACAAATGTAATACAAACATAAACACTTAATAATCCGCTATAAGTGAATAAAATCGTAAACACTTAAAACAAATAAAAATATAGTTTTTGTTAAGATTTTACAGATTTTTTAAAATAGTTATATCTAAAAAATTTTATAAAATTAAGTGTTTATAAAAATTTTAAATATTGTATTCCAAAATATTTTTAGCAAAAGCTTATATAGTATATTGTGCTTGGGTCTTGTTTTTTTTAGTTTTTTTACATATCTTTTTAAATATTTATATTATGTATTGGTTATTTTATATTTTTTTACAATAATTTTTTTTTACATATTTTGTAGATTACAGGTGAGTTCTGTTGATTTGAGAGCAAATTAATTCCATCAAATGTGAGCTTGCACCAGATAATGTTATAATTATTCATATTTCATTTATATTTTATACGATGCTAATATATATTTGATTCTTTATATATATATAGAGAGAGAGTTAAGATCTTGTAGTCAGTATTCCTATGCTCAGTTTTTGTTCCTATGCTCAGTTTTCGTAGTGGTTGTTGATTTCATTCCATTTCATGTGATTGGATTCTTTATTTAACTTCCTCCTCCGCACACCCACTTCTGGAATCTCATTTCTACTACAATCCCATTTCATTTTCGTCACTCTGTTTTCTATTTGAATCACATTTCATCTTCCTCGAAGTCTACCGAACGAAATCAGACTATTAAATTAGAATAAAATCAATCCAAAATGAGAACATAGCAGAGCAAAACCACATTTCATCTTCATAATTTACAGAATGAAACCAGACTATGAAATTGAGAATAAAATCAATCCAAAATGAGAACATAGCATAACAAAGTCTCATTCATCTTCTTCGATGTCTATAGAACAAAACCAGACTATGAAATTGAGAACAATTCTAGTAACAACAATTCCGACAACTGAACATTCTAGCAACAATTCAAGCAAAAATTCCAGCAAAAATTTCAGTAGCAACAATTCCAGTAACAACTCTAGCAATAATTCCAGAATCGCAGCATCATCTCCACCAAGCCGATGAAGGAAAGCTACGAGTTTCCGTTGGAAAGGAAAGGACATCAGCACGGGCGACGAAGGGAATCGACGAGTTTCCATCGGCAAGGAAAGGGATATCAGTCTTGGCAACGAAGGAAAGTCTGTCGGAAAGGTAAAGAGTCACGGGAAATCAAAAGGGAAAGAGTTGCGTGAAGGGAAAATCGAAAGGGAAGGGAATCGGAAGAGAAAATACGATATGGGAAGTAAAAATTTGGGTAGAAAAAACACAACAACACATTTGGCAGCATATCATAGGTTATGGAGAGACCCCACAATTAATGGTCATCCAATAATGTGTTATCATGTATTTTTCTTGCTGTTTTCCTACACATATTTTCACTCCCCTAATTATTTTCCTCGGAAGTGAATGTCTGGTTCGGCGAGACGAAGCAGGTAAAAATGAGTGAGTCAGAGTCTAAATAAGAGAAAAAAATTAGAGGCGTCGGATTGAAATCGGATGACTCAGATTAAAACTACCTATAAACTAAATACTGACTATGCTAGTATTGACCATATATATATATAATTTAACAACAAAATCAAAAAATTACTAAAATATCATTTGCAATTTTTTCAATAATTAAATAGTAATTTAACAATTGAAAAATATTAAAAACGAAAAAATAAAATTAAAAAACTCGATTTTAGTTGAATTTTGGGATGAATAGATAATTTTTGGGAATATGTTGCTTTATTTTTGGGTGAATGAATTTTTTCAATTTCTTGTATTATTATAGTATTTTTTTACAATTTTCGCACAATTAAATAGTATTTTTGTAATTGAATAATTTAAAAAATAATATTAAGCTTTAATAGATAATTTGGGGGCAAAATAGTCTTTGTCCTTCATTTTTTTCTTGTTCACTCTCATTACGCACGAGTGAGATGCACGCGAGGACAAATTGCTCCTTTTTTAAACCAAAAGGAAGTAAATTATCAGTTTTTAAACCAAATGAGAATAAATTAACTTTACCCGAAATCACATGGGCTAAATTGTATTTTACTCTAAATTAGAAACGGAAGATAATTTGATAAGCCTGCAACAAGAGCT
Source organism: Pinguicula primuliflora (assembly GCA_025802335.1). Lineage (NCBI taxonomy): Eukaryota > Viridiplantae > Streptophyta > Magnoliopsida > Lamiales > Lentibulariaceae > Pinguicula > Pinguicula primuliflora. Next base: position 4,744 of record JAOYMZ010092334.1, read on the forward strand.
GTTGTGGCACAGAGATTCGTGGATTCCTTTCCTATTGTTGGACAGGCGGTCTATGCCACAGGACAACTATTGAAACGAAAAAGTCCCACATCGGAAATGGGAAGTGAAAATGAGGAATATAAATAGAAATAGTGGGATAAGTCCAATTACCTTGGTACTAGGGTTTTGAGGATGATACTCACATTCCTAGTTTGTTCACCCCACGTGCACCCACCCACACGAGACCCGGTATTCCCACTGTGGGTTCGGGCTCGGTTTATTCAAGGGGTTTGTGACCCGTATTTGGGCAATTAAAAATTATATTTCAACACAAGGCGTCTGCATAAATTGGCTTAAATATTGGGCTGCTTAACATATATCATGTTTGGTAAGACATAGATGTAACAGGCGACCAACTAATGATCTGTAAGAAGAAGGATTCAGTTTAAAGCTAGGTTTAAGTTTTGCTGCTTTTAAAATATTTATTTATTTATTAGGTTTTTAGTTTTTTAGCGGCGAAGCCGACGAAATCAGAATATATAAATGATTCCTAAAAGATTTCGACACAAGAATTTCAACTTACAAACCAGTTCTAAACTTTCATTTTGACACTCGTAACATACTGTTTAAGGCTAGGGTTAAGTTTGTTACACTTAATATGATTATTGTTTTTTGATAACGTAGGGAACCCTATCGAGGTAGGTAAACCTAACGCCCTACCGCAATAGCTTGCAAACCACGGGAGGGAGGTAAGCAACACTTGGCAAGCCATATGTGACAGGCTCATGTCGCTGAGGGGATTTGAACCCATGATCTTTGCGTACAATTGTCACTTAATATGATTATTTATTAAAACCAGAATATATATCGATTCATCAAAAACTTTGAGACGAGAATTTCGATTTACGAATCGGTTCTAAACTTTTATTTTGATACTCGTAATATACCATTTAAGGCTAGGATCAAGTTTGTTGCTCTTAAAACCATATATTTAATATGGTTTTAGTTTTTTGGGCGGCGAAACCGTCGAAACCAAAATTTATTAACACGCCCTAAAAGATTTCAATACGAGAATTCTAAAAATTGTGCATAGTCGTTAAAAAAGGCAATTGTGAACAACATATTTTTTTATTTCATTATATTTGTATTCTATTAAATAAACAATTTACTTTAATTTTTATTCTCAGTCTGTTCTTTGAAAAAATATGCAGCAACTCCATACAGAAACGTCCAAAAGAAGGTTGTTTTAGTCATTTAACTAAAGTTACAAAATTTAGTAAATGAACCATCCTCCTAATTAGATACTATCTGATGGCTTCTTAAATGATGGCTGATAGGGAAAAATATGCTCATATAATGCAACGAGTCTCCTTCTTGTCCTGGACATAAAATCCAGGACAAGTAGTTTGTATCCAGGACAAGAAGAAATTCGACGGTCCAGATTTTTTTTTACTATTGTTTGAAAATTGATTTTTTCTTTTACAGTTACAAGCCAGAATTTTCCAAAAATCATAGCAGTTGCCCAACAGTAAAGTAGAAGCAAAAATCTGCAACATAAACAGCAAAAAATCCAGCAAGACAGCAGCAAGTCTGCAACATAAACCAGCGGCCAAAAATCAGACCAGCAGCCAAACAACAAAATAAAAGCAAAAATCTAACATAAACAGTAAGAAATCCAACAAAACAGCAGCAGTAAAAATCAGAGCAACGGCAAAACAACAAAATAGAAGCAAAATCTGCAACATAGACAGCAAGAAATCCAGCAACAAAAATCCTCCCTGCAGCAACACTTAGAAATTGCAAAATGCAACAACAAAAAATCCAAAATGCAGCAAGACACACGAAATAGCAAAATGCAGCAACAAAAAATCTGAAATGCAACAACACATTCGACTTATAGCACTCTTAAAACAGCAAAATGCAGCAACACATTCGACTTATAGCGATCTTAAAACAGCAAAATGCAGCAACAGAATTCAACATTGCAATGTGAATCCAAAATACCATTCAAAAATGTAGCAAAATAGCCACGAAGAAATGATAGAACCACTTGTCGAGGAAGTGGTTCGCCGTCCGGCAATGGTGCGGTGGTAGGTACTAGTCGTTGTTGGCGGGCTCGTCGTTGTGGGTTGGCTCGCCGTCCGAAAAGGATGTGGCAGAAGGGTTTGGGACGGAAGGTTTTGTGGCAGTGACACCATATTTTCTCGATTTAATCTGGCACCCATTTTTCTTTGTACTAAGGCTATTTAATCTGTACCGTCGAATTAAATTCGACGGTACAGATTAAATGATCCAGGATCATAAGCAATTGTCCTAGATGGTTTGTACCAGATAAGAAGGGAAGTCATAATACAACATCACGATATTTGACAACCTTCTCATCTTGAAGATCATAGATCTTATATGCCTTGCTAATAGTAGATGGGCCAAGATAAATGCAGTGTAAAGCATGTGAATCAAGCTTTTGTTTTTGAGGTTTGCTGTTTGCAATGTAGCAGAAATTTCTCATTGAGATAGAAAGATCCTGTGAGGCGCGGCAACCTCTTTGAAATTGTGGTGGCAATTTACGCTAGGTTGCTCTCTTTGGGCTTCATTTATAGGGCAAAAAATATGGACCTCATTCGGAACATTTTAAATTTAGAGTTGGTCGACAGAGCTCTCACACTCGGAGGAGGCTTCTAGCAGTCAAGGATGTTATGATCTCACATACACAATGGTTTGTTGGAAATGGAAATGCTGTGAATATATGGTGGGACAAATGGTTATTTGATAGTACTCTTGCAGAATTTATTGCCTGCAACCACTCGTCTGCTCTGGTAGGGCAATGGAATTTAGGGATCATAACTTTTTGCTGAAGATGAGCTACCTGCTCGGGCCCTATGTATCTTGAAACGCGAAGCAGCAGAAATTTATGAAGGCTTCATTCGCAATATGCTTGAAGATGGAGATAGCATCTCCCAAAAATGCTGAACGTGGGAAATCTCGATGGTCTCAGTTGCTATTCATATATTCTTACTGAATCTTCAGTGGTCTCAACTTGAAGGGAGGTTAATGCTAATTGACTTTAGCAAACTGTCTCTGGCCAAGGTACACTTTGCTGATTTCTCGGCTTCTGGAGATATGCTTATGCTTTATCTTTGAATGATATCTAACTTGGATGATTGGGTTTCTTTTTGTCTGGTGTCATGAGTTGAAAATCCATCAGACAAGGGCAGTAAAATCCATTCATGAAGATTGAGCAGTTACATAAATGTGGGATTGCTGGAGTACTGTGATCCAGGAGGTTTCAACAGGATTATGAATGCACAATCCTGTTGAAGGAAGTGCAGAGGGATATATCAGAGCAGTTTCTCATGTTCAAACCTCAAGGTCTGGTATAGCATGTAGAGAGACGTTATAACAAGTTGCCTAGACTGCAACGGACGGATTCCCAAAAAAGCTAATCCTCCTGCGGTCTAACTTCAAACGGAGGTGTGTGCTATCTTAATAGCAAGTACCTCTGGCCAAGGTACCATGCTGGAATTTTTTACAAAAATGTTGAAAAGCTTGTAGGCTTATTGTTGATATATTTTTGAGCTCCATTTCTGATTCTCGTTAGCTGATACATGATTTTGGTGGCTTGTTGCTGATATATTTTTGAGCTCCATTTGTGATTTTCATTAGCAGATACATGATGATGGATGACTTGTTGCTGATATGTTTTTGAGCTCTATTGGGTTTAGCATATATTTTTGGCTTATTGCTGGATGCCCAGATGTTCTTTTACTGGGAGCACTGATGCAAATTCTTGTTTTTGGTTTCTTGATGGTGCTCTGTTATTCGTATGGGAGGCCTGGCATGGGGGTAGGATGATGCAGCCTATCAAGTGGCTTGTGGAGGAGTGCAGTGTAATCAGCTCATTTCATATCACATTTTGAGCTCATTTAACCAACTGTTTTTCACTGATTTATTTCCCCAACCACTTAATTCACACATTATTTAGTGCTTAATTGTGGTATTGCAGGTTTGAAGATTAAATTTAGCAAACCTGTGCAAACCACATCAAATCTGTGCAAATCTGCACATTTATGCAGCATTCTGTGCATAGCCGGTCCAGCAGAGTTCCAAGGCACAAATCGTGCCTGCAACCTCGTGCATCTAAGCTATTCTAGATGAATTGATATAGCTCATACCAATGCTACACATAGTGGAGCTGAGCGAAACATAATCAGGCGATGGTGCAACACAATTCTGGAGCTGTGCAGCAGATATGCACATTCTGTGCAAAGGATTAAATACACTTATCAACATGTGTTTCTATACATTCTAAGGGTCCAATACACTTATCAACGTGTGATAAGTCCTTGGATGTATCTACACATCCTAAATCAAGCCAAAGAAGCAAGGAGGGGGACTATGTTACAAATTTGGCAAAGGCCAAAAGTTAGTGAAAAATAAGTGTCGCCAAATCGGGTAAAAACTGGAAAAGGACTTCAGTGACCTTGCGCGCTGCATATCTCTCACTTGGCTGGAGGGATTGATCTGAGATTTTACCAGGAGTTAGGTTACGAACTCAGCTACAAATATTTTGAAGGAAGGCAAACCTAGATCAGCCGCCAAACCGAGACATAACTGAATATGCTTATTCTGGTGCTGATATTTGTGCAGTGACACATCTGTCCAATTTATGTTGCATATGTTCCAAACGGCTGAAGGGATAAATCTGCCCTTTTACCACAATATTCCCAGGTCATTCCTCTTCAAGTGATATTCAGGATTTACCGTCATTTGAGGACCAAAAGAGAATGTTCTAGACCCAATAACATACACGAGTATACCTACAGCTGTAAAGACTCGATTGTCCCTCAACATTGTAGGAGCTCTGCATATACTCTAAGGGCCAGCTGGTATTTTCACAGAGAACAAAACCTAAACCTGAGGGAGAGCCTCATTCGATCAGGAGGTGGAAAATTAGAGACAGAAGAGAGGAGATTTGGAGGCGGCCAGAAGCTGTTTGAAGGAGAGGAGCAAGTTCCACACAAGCAACCTTCATCGGCTGTCATGGGCTGCTGTTCTGCTATTTTCTCGTTCTTATTTGTATTAGCTCATGCTTATAGCATGAACTAAGTTTTATTAGATTCGAGGCTCAGTTGAGCCAGACTTCATGTTTTAACTCGATTTCTTTTGTCTTAAATATCATCATTTGATTTCTCTTCGATGCGTATGCTTAGATTGCTAGTTTATCATGTTCTGATCAAATGTGGTAGACTATTTGCGCCGTTTATGTATTGATGAGGAATCACTTGCATAGATAGGACGCCAAGTATGCACACACCTTTACCCCTGAGGGAGGACCCCTAGCTTTAGGTGTCATATTCAAACAAATTGTTCATATTGAGATCTTACCTCTCCTTTCATGTATGGAGGTGAGGCTGTGAAGCTAAAATGCCCCCTGTGATAGGTAGACTGGCTGGTAAACCTCGAAAGAGGTTCAGGTATATATGAGTTTTGGTGGTCTATAGGATGAAAAATGCACGATAGGCAAGGCATAAGTTAGAGTTGAGGCATGTAAGTTAAGCAAAATACTGCAGTCTGATATCACTTCACCAAAATCTGATTATCTCCTATTTTTACTGCAAATTTGGATTAGTTACCTCTCAAAAATTGATCCTCATCCCCATAGCTTTCTAATGAAGTTAGTTTTATTTAATTCTATTTAGTAGTTTAGGAGAAAAACCCTGCTGAACCTTATGCTCTATTAAACAATTTTGATTTCCTAAAGCATGTCAAGACATTGTTCCCCGTGGATCATGACACTTACTCATAAGCATTGTATTATAATTTGACCGTGTACACTTTATACGCATCACAGTCAGGAGCAAAGCTACTTGAGCCCTAGGGGGCACG
>JAOYMZ010092335.1:0-10606 GCA_025802335.1 Pinguicula primuliflora
CCAAATCAAACTCACAGTAAACAGGATAGTCAGTTTGATTACGAACGTTAAAAACTGCAATAACGCTCGTAATCAAACGCTAACACATGCAGTAAACAGATCGTTAGTGCAATCTGCCCATATCATTTTTTACCTTGCAATCGCTCTCTGATTGGATTTTTAATTTTTAGCAACACATCTTGTTACTCATCTACCTTACATTCTTTTTTTGCTACATGTTGTTGGAAACTTTCCCGTGCGGATAGCTTCAGCGCGGCGTCCTTAATGGCGAATTAAAGATGCCGCACTGAAAGCATCCGCACGAATTAGTATCTATTCGTGCAGCAGGACATTTTAGCAAGTGGTTAAAAATCATAGAGCACAGTCGAAAATTTACTTCATTATGAAGCACCTCCATGATTTCAGGTTTGAGCCTTACTTGCCTGATTTATAGGAGCGGCGCCCCTCATGCAGCAGCTAGCAGGGGTGTGTCAACTAGGAGTCCTAACAGCTCACTGATGAAGACATTTCTCTCCGTTTATACATGTTATATAGCCGCCAAACTCTTTTGTATTTGACCAGAAATTGTTCTGTAATCTAAAGAACAATGACTTTTGTTGCATCCTCATACCATATTTGTTCATGTTTCTCACCTTTTCTGCCTTATTGAACTTCTATGAGAAATCTTCACCTAAAGACTCTGCGATCCCGACTAAATGATTATAGTCCAGACCGAGAATCTGGGCCATTAAATTGACATTATTTATTGTTGCATCAATTTAATCCAACAGTCCAAACCACCGTAGAGTCTGCAGAAGAAACGAACTTCTATGATTGTCTTCTAAACTAGATTTGACTTGCATACTGTGTTTGCTACTATATCAAACTCAATATTATCTTCTTCTTCTTTTATCATTTCATTACATCGTTCGTAGAAAAATGGACGAGACAGAGCAACCTTAGACAAAACCAACTTGTATTTAATGGTCTGATAGGTTACAGTATAAACCAAAGGAAGCGGTAATGAAGAAAAGAATCATGAGAAGATGAGGAATGAAATCCTTAAATTCATCCATAGGCTGCAATCAACACCTTATTTCCTGATCAAGTACCCCATTAATATACTAACCAGACCAAGCAGTACTACTACAAAAATAGATGCAACACCTAACCCTCTTCCGCTGCTCCGTTTTCGCAGTAATTCCTGAAAAAAAAAAAAAACAAGCACACAGAACGCATTCAGGATATGTGAGAAATCTGCCAACATAAACGATGCTTGTGTGATATACGTGGAGATGAAAGACATACCAATTCTCTCAAGAGCTTCCGATTTTGTTCTTGCAATGAGCTGTTCTCCTGTTTCAACTGGTAAACAACAGACCAAACCTGGATGTAGAGATACATACAGGAAATAAGTATTTAATAGCAATGTCTAAAGCAACAGTAGGATAACTAGAGCAACGTGATGATGCGCGTACACACGATAAAGATCCAGAGTTACTTATAATGCAGGGATGAAGCTTATAAGGAGAGGGGATCAAATTTTCAAGTGTGTAAGTGACAGCATGATCAAAATTAATTAAAAACGGATCATCTGCAACAACCCCAATATCCAAAACATGTGCCGTGTAATGACCAACAGCATGTTAATCTCAACTAATAATCAAACACAATTATGCTGAAATATATGTAGGTCTTCACGCAAGTAACGAGTTTGTATGACTTCCATGACTGCATTTCCCTCGGTGGCAAAATGGATTACTTATATTTAGAACATAATCAAGAACCTATTTATATGTTCTCAAACTAGGATACAGTTCTATACAGATTGGCTTCTTTTATGTTTTGGAAAAGGTGGAGTTAAGAGGAACGGGCAGTGACTTCACCTTCGAAGATGAATCTTTAGTTGGCGGCCTCATTGAGCTTGCCGCCTGAAAAAATCTCCGAATATCAGAAATAACAAGCTTTCCTACAGAAAAAAGGGATAACAATAACAGTAACAACACTTACAGTCTCAGGAACAAAAGTTCTAATTTCATCCTCAGCTGAAGACGTTCCAGGAGAGTTCCCTTCTTCCTCTTCTTCAGGTACTGGCGATGGACGATTTGCAGGAACATATATAACTCTCAACTTGAACTCCTCAACGACCTTCCCATCTTCACTAATAAACTGAAACAGGAAAAGATTGAGGTTCAAATTTTCGAAGAATAGTTTTGCAATTGTTTACTACCTAGAATAGAATTATCACCATTAGCAAATCTAACCAACCATTTCATTGTTCAAATCCTTATTCGTCGCACCAGTCGGAGCAATAACACTCTGTACCAGAAACTTATCCCTGCACTGCATATCAGGGGGAAACTCCTTTTGTGCTTGCATAGTAACTGCAAAGTGCAAACAAGGAAATGCATAATGAGAACTTCAAACAACATATGCCAAATCTTGCAGAGGCAATAGGAAAAACATTTTAGTACAAAAGATCAGGCTTTTATCCTATGAAAGAAAAAACTTTTTTTAATATAGAAGGAAAAACTAAAGAACATAATAAACATCACTAGATAAGCTTCTTCACCTGTGACATTGCAGATGGAATGGGGCATAACAATGCCAGCATTCGGTCGAACAGAATACCTCTTGGGGTTGGTTGTTTTTACCTTCTCAGCAGAAAAAATAAAATCATCAAGTCGAAGAATGTATATATGTCAGCAAATAACAAACAAGTATGCAAATGTAGTCTCTCGTAAGCGAATTACCTTGAAAGCAATATACTGATCGGTTTTGTTAGCCAACTGCATCGAACATGAACTCTGCTTCTTCAATTCAACTGCATACATCAAACCACGTGAAATTAATCAAATCCCAGTGCGAAAATGGGCACAGATTGAAACCAAATATGTAAGATTACAATAAAAAGAACAAGGAGCAAAGCATAGATAGATAAGAGAAGGTAATATGAGAAATAGAGGGAAATTTAAGGCATACATGGGAATTTTAGTTCAGAAGGCTGAATGCCGAGTAACTCCCCGATACTCATGTTTCTGAATTTGGGTTCAACCAGTAGTGCAGAAAAGTGCAAACTTTTTCCAAAAGGCGAAGTGATTTGCGCAGTCCCGAAATTGTTCGGCGACGGAACCTTACGAGAGCCAACAATTCTCTTCGTCTCTATCTCCTCGTTTTTTGACCGGCAATCACAATTTTTCATCCCTGTTGGGTCAACATCCAATTAATAACTTCATTCAAAGGAATATTTTTTTGTTTTCCACAAAAGTTGATCCAATTTTTAAAATGCCACCCATCGAATTTTGAAAGATCGGTGAAAATGTCCGGACTTTTAAGACTGTTATTTTAAAATACTGGTCTTACGATAATCGGTACAATTAATCACGTTAATCTCTATAATTAAGAAAGTATCGGTCATTAAAAGACCAGTACTACCTATTTCGTCGGAAAATTAAAAAAACTAGTCATTCATGAAGGAGCCCAGCGAGTTGATTGAAACCCTCCAGTAGACTAGTTCAACCATGTTGAATTTCTTCGTGGGGATATTCCGGTGGATATTGATCGACTCCGGTCACTCCAGGACACCGATCTCGGGGCGAACAACTTCGCGGGTGATGTTCCGCCGGCGATTGGGAATTCAACACAGTTGACTACCTTATTTCTGTATTCCAACTTATTCAATGGAAGTTACCAAGCGGAGATTTCGAACTTGGAGAACCTTGATCAACTGGGAATGGCTTACAACAGCTTCTCGCCAGCGGCTATTCCGTCGGAGTTCGGAAATTTGCAAAAGCTGACTTATCTTTGGATGACTGAAGCAAATGTGTTTGGTAAAATGCCAGAGAGTTTTGCTAATTTGACTAACCTCTCGCATTTGGATTTATCTTCTAATAATATGAATGGGGATATTCCAAATGGGCTCTTCTCCTTGAAGAACTTGAGTGAGATTTACTTGTACAAGAACCAGTTTTCTGGCTCATTTCCACATGTAATCGAGTCTTTAAATTTGATTGAAATCGATCTCTAAATGAACAGATTATCAGGTGGAATTCCAAAAGATTTTGGGAAGTTGCAATATTTGGAGACTTTAAATCTATTCTCCAATCAGCTTTCTAGAGCAGTACTACCTAGCATTGGCTCCATCCCAAGCCTCAAGAACTTCAAAAATTTTAAGAACAATTTCAGTGGAATTTTCCCCCTGGATTGGGCAATTATTCCAAGCTTGCAGCTTTTGAAGTTTCAGATAATCATTTCACCGGAAACTTGCCGGAGAAATTATGTGCCGGAGGGACCCTGTTTGGTGGCCAAATCTTCCCCTGCCGGATGACTAAAATCCGGATGGGGCCTTACAGGCCGGATGGCCGTCAGATCTTAATCCGACGGCCAAAAAAATTTACGATTTAGCCCTAGGGTTTTTAGGGTTTAGCCCTAGGGTTTTTAGGGTTTAGCCCTGGGTTTTTAGGGTTTAACCCTAGGATTTTTAGGGTTTAGCACTGGGTTTATATTTAGCCTTGGGTTTATAACATCTAAATAGGGTTTTAAATTTTTCCGACGGCGAAGCCGCCGTAATATTATTTAGAATTCTGCAATTTTTTTTTAATGAAGGATTTTTTTTGGCCGCCGGATCAAGATCCGGCCATCCGGCCTGTAAGGCCCCATCCGGATTTTAGTCATCCGGCAGGGGAAAATTCCTCCTGTTTGGTGTAGTTGCTTTCAACAACAATTTAACAGGAGAGATCCCACAATCACTTGGGAGCTGTCATAGTTTACTCACTTTGAAAATATATAGCCACAGCTTATCAGGTGAAGTTCCATTTGGCCGTTGGTCCTTGCCAAACATTTCTTCTCAGATGTTGAGTGATAACTCATTTTTTGGGAGCTACCGTGGCGGGTTCCCAGGAACTTGACCCGCCTGGAGATCAGTGACAACAAGTTCCGTGGTGGAATTCCGGTGAAGGTTCGCTATGCTAATCCTTCTATCTTCTTCCTCCCAATGATCGGTTATTTGATTTTCCGACGAAATAGGTAGTATCGGTCTTTCAATGAGCGGTACTTTCTTAATTACAGAGATAAACGTGCTTAATTGTATCGATTGTCACAAAATTGATATTTTAAAATACCGATCTTTACAATACCGAACGTCTCTACCGTTCTTTAGAAAATGGGTAGGCGACATTTTTAAAATTTGTACTAATTTTTGTAGCTGAACAAAAAATTTCCATCATTCAAATTTTACGCAATCCGAACGCGGAGCTTGAAACCATTTCAATCCCAAGCCCAAATTGTAGGCTTTTACCGGCCCATCAAATTTTCTCGCACTTGTTGCCTGCCACTGGCAGAGCTTTCTGAAACTAATAGAATCATCCCGACGCCACTGATATTGGAAATTCTGCCGAATTTTTTTTTCATGCTTTTCGATTGGTGTGAGAAATTAATTCCTTGTGCTGTACAGTACAGGTACTGTACGTGATCATAATTGGTTATTAAATCAAGTGATGTGGGTTTGTAATGGTGCAAACCTGTCAACACCAAACTGTTACCTGGAAAAATGGTTGGAATATTGTGCATTCAAAGTCTTTAGCAGACTGGAATAGTAGACGCGAGAAGGATGAATGAGACGGAAAAGGCAATATTCCCACCAAAGGCTTGTTCACCAACACGAACAAATAAATTGATTACAGAAGAATGGGAAGAGTTGATGGGCGAATTGGTGGAGATCAAATCAGTAAGCAGAGTATGGAATGAATACGGATGCATGACAAAAAGAGATCTCACACGTTTCAAACCCACCAAACCTAAACACTATACATTCCATTCAAACAGTTGCCAATGGCTTATCATTATGAATGAAAGGGACAGGGCCCTGGCCACCCATTGTGAAATAATAGCTTCAAAAGAGTTGTTTAGTGCTAAGATTTGATGTCTGAAGTCGAAAACTTAGTGCTCGCACAAAAGTGTTACTGATCTAGCTGCCGCAACAATCTCTAGTAAACAACACAAAAGGAATGAGAAATCTAGTAAAAACATCACCATGCCAATACTCGAGAGTGACATGCAATACTAATCCAAGTGATCAACTGTTTTTTCTTTTCTTCCCAGATTTAAGATGGTCCCAATACTCGAATGTTCCCCGAAAAGGAGCCTTTAAAGTTACCCATTTTGACTACAGATATCTATATCAACAGCGTAACCTGGCCACTGTTAAGAGAAAAAACTTGTGAACTCTACAAAAAATTCGGTGGCCGGTTTGAATCCAGAAAATGACCATGGTTGTAAGAAATTTGCAACTCTAGACTTACCCTCAACCACCCATATACTTTTCCCCCTATCTACGTCCGTGCAGAAGATCAATAAAGCGGAGAACGGTGAGGAGTGCCCTTCCTCCGGCTGATCATGTTCAGCAACTCAGAACTTTCGGAAGCCGGCCTGCACGGAGGCCTGAACACGGACCGGAATCCATGCAAATTGGTTCTCTTCTTTCTCACCACTTCAGTCGTGGCGGTGCACATGAGATTCGGGCATTCCATAGCTCCGGTCGGAATTCCGCCGCCGCCGCTAGTGGTGGAGCCAGAATCGGATTTCACGGTACCAGCCGCCTTCAGCATCGATTCCGGCATCATTTGTCCGTCGTCTCCAGATTCAGGTAGACCAAGAAAATCGCATTCGCGGATATGGATTGAGAGCTTGCTTCCAGTCCGGAGAATGTGCTGTACCTGTCGACAAATTCCATACAAATTCAGAAGGAAAAAAAAAAGAGGGGATGAAATTGAATTTCCCATGATAAATCCATAGAATTTACAAATCTCCATTGTGTCGGTTTTTCCAAAATGATGCACCTTGCAGTATATCGAGCAGAAGAGCGACGGTTCTACCAGATTCCTTTCGCAGGTAACGCAGCGAGTGCCTTTTGATTTGGGCTGTCTTGCAGGAGTTTTCGGATTCAGGAAGACCACTTTCGCACTGTTGGTGGTGTAAGACTTAAGGAAGACAGAGCAGGGCAAATTAGCAAAAAAAATAAAAAACACCCAATTCAAAAGCAGAATAACACTCCATTATTGGTGATGAACTGTTGAGAATTTAAGCATAAATGGTAAAAATATGCGTCTCCAAAGGTCGTATTCTCCTTTTGATATTTGAAGAAATTGTGGTAACTTTTGTCTGGACTTACTTGCATTAGTGCACAGTCTATCAGTTTATCGGCATCCGAGACCCTGATTACATCACGATACACATACCTCCGTATCTGGGAGCATAAGTAAAATGTAAGGAATTCGAACTGAAAGCTGGAGATGATGAACAAATTCAAGAGACGTTGTCGGAGAAAACAGGGCATAATTCAGAATTGTGAAGCAAATTGAACCTAACCTGAAGGAGTCGGTGAGAGGTGTGAGTTTCCAAGCAATGAGGGCAAATCCCCTCGAGGCAATCCATACAAAAGACATTCTTGTCATTTTTCCTCTCATCCTCATGAATTATGCAGGCGTTGAAGAACTTCTCCGACAACAGAGACGACAGCCACGCGGGAACCTCCTGGGTAACCAGCTACACAGAACAACAGACAAGATCATCACATTCAAAAACCCACAACACAAAACTCAGATAGCAAAAGGAACAAAATGGGAAGAGAACAGAGAGAGAGAGACCCCACCATGTCTCAAACTTTTGCTCTCCCTCTCCTGGAAGTTCTGGTAAATTTCGATTTAAATATGCAGAGATATGGTAACAGAGAGATAACCCCTCTCGTCTCCCGTTCAAGATGTATTTTTAATAAGACCATACCAATACCATGTGTACTATAATTTGCAGGCAGGGGGTAGGGGTTGGTTTGTGGGGGGTGCTGCAAGAAAAGAGAACGGCGCCTGCAAAACTGCTACTGGTGTTACTGTTACCGATGGAGCAACAGGAGTGGAGGAGTTGTGGTGTGCATTTAAAGCTTTTAGGAAGGAGGATTGGTTCGTGGTTTTATGTCTTCTACCACTTTTTTCCTGCAAGTTTTGTAGTCTCCCATGGCTTGATTTCGTACTACTCTGCCTCCAACTCGTACCCGCCAATCTGCTCTCTGTTTTGTCTCATGTGACCAAGGCGATTCCACTAAATAGGGAGTTTTTGGTATTTTGTTTTCACCAAACAAATCAAGGCTAAATTTTCCCATCATAACTCTTAGATAATATATGTAGCACGAGTTTTAGATATAAATATAAACATAACTTACTATTTTAATAAATGTGGTGATAAAATTTATTATATTGGACTCAAAGTTTAATCAAAATAATAATGACAAATATCTTCAAGCAATTTCAGCAAAAGCATCCCGAAATTGAGATGATATTCAGAGGAATACAGATCAAGATTTAGCTCTCTCTGCGAAGCAGAAGACTAATGAATCTAGATGTTGCGTTCAGTGAGTGGTGCCGGGAACCAAATTGTTGTATGAATCGATAGAATAGCCGAGATTAGCGAAATTTGGCGATAGCTGGGAACTGATGACACAGACGATGATAAATATATGAAAATCTATACATATTCACACTTTTTAATAAAATTCTCAAATTACTTATCAAAAAAATAACATACACCTTCCTTATAAGTTGACGTGCACGGAGAATCAAGTCTATTTTATGACGATCTACGTCACAAGATTGTTTCTGAAAAAAGTCCCGAGTAAATTAACCTAATAGAGAGGCCCATGTGAGATTTGAAACGTACAAGTGATGGAGTGGAGCTAGCTGATTGAGTACCCTATCTGTTTTTGTTCGGGAAGTTAATTTACTGGCCACACACCGGGCCAGACATTGTATATATTGTATGAGTAGTCAACCAAAATTCTTATAACTACACCATATAATCCTCGTGTCTGGTGATCGCCAAAGATTATATGGATGTAGTTATAAGAATTTTGTGATACTTGATGGGTTGCCAGAAACAAGGATGAGCTGAAGCAACATTGACCATTTCCTAATCAAATCCTATATGGATGAAGATTGTGTCGAAAATCTTAAGGACTTAAGATGTACCTCTAGATACTTCACTCTCATCGGAGGCAATATGATCACTTGGAGATGAATGTTGATAGCCCTATCAAGTGTCGAAGAAGAGTTTGGAGGATTGCAAAATGTGTAGTTAAAATTTAATATTTTAATAGTTGATGACTGAGTTGGGTGTTGCTCCAACAAAGCTGTGACTTTTGTGGATGATAACAAAGCAACAATGCTCATCTAGAGTCGGGTGCGTACACTTAGGATTAAGTGGTGATTATTCATGTTGATTCCTTGCTAACTCAAGTTGTTAGCGTACAACCCACAGTTAAAATTGAATGAATCCATAATGATATAATCCAATTACCTATTAAGAAACAATCGTACTAATCCTTTCCCAATTGTTTTTTTAGGTTGGTAAGTTGGGAGAAATACTCCCCTGCTCCTCCCCAATATCTAAGAGTTTTTTATACTCCCGCCTAATCTAGGGGGTCCACACTCAACCCAAAGGCTCCTACGAATTAGGCCTGGCCATACGCTTTTACTGGGACTTGAACTTAAGACTTCTTAGGGGGGGTTGCAATTCTTGTGCTTATGTAGAAGTAGCTTTTCAGAAGGTATTCTGGAAAAAGGAACTTTCATTAAAAAACTGAAAAGTGTTTGCAAAATGTCTTAAATTTAATATTTTAAATATTTACAAAAATGCCACCGCCAAAATCACTCCAAAAGCAACCCTAGAGATGCTCTGACTTTTAAGATATTTTTTTACTTCTCCACCGCAAAAGCCAAAAGTCAAACAACAAAAGCTTAATTCGCAAACACAGTAAACTGACTTTTCAACTGCCAAAAGCCAAAAGGTATTTTTTAGAAGATGTTGCAAACACTCACTTAGTCAAAAGTTTACCTAATTACTATTAGTGTTCGAGAAAGCGCTAGGCGGACCCTGGGCGATCAGGGCTCATTCAGTGCCTAAGCGACCTAGTCGCCCGCCTAAACGAGCTTTTAAGCGGCCTAAACAGAAATTCGAACAAGACGAAAGACAACATACTAACGCTTAATCGACAGCTAAACGGAATTTTGATAAATCACACTCTTCATTCTACACTTTTATCACACTCTTGACACGTGACAATCATTCATTAGTTATGTCATCGGGTCCGACAAAGTGTTAAAAATAACACCTACCTGCCACACCAATAAACTTCTGCCACATGGCAAGAGTGTGATAAGAGTGCACCCCAAGAATGCTATTTATACTAACCCAGCTAAACAAGCTAAGTGACTCACATCTCAAACAGAAATGACCACCAAACCCACCTTTCCCAATTGTGACTTAATATCCATTTCCATTTGTGGTGGGTGCTGCCTCGCTAGGTCTGTAATATGGAGCCTAATTATCCTTCTTTCACTTCTGACAAGAGGACTAGCTAAATGACAAGACCACATAATGCAACTTCAAAATATATATATTTTTTCAATTCAGAATTTAACAAAAAAAAGTCGAATAATGAAAACTCCTCTTGCCCTTTATCTTGAGGTGACAAACCGACACTGGACGACACCGGAAATTTTTTTTCTTTGCCCTGTTAGAGGAAAAATTTTGCGAAAATGTCCTGCCGCGCAGTTGGTTACTGCGCGGCAGGTGTTCGCGC
>JAOYMZ010092336.1:0-26266 GCA_025802335.1 Pinguicula primuliflora
ATCTATTTAATTAAAATATATTAGATAAGGTTAATTTAGTCATAAAAGTATTTATATTTGAATATTATTACAAAAATATTATGCTTATTTTTAAGCAGGAAAAAAAGCATTCCATTAGGTGCTTATTTTTAAGAAGAGAGAGGTTGTAAAAAAGCACAAGCACTAGTACTTGTATTATGCAAAACACTCATTTTATTTTAAATATGCTTAAAAGCACAATTAGAATCAAAATCATCTCGCACAAAACAAGCCTTTAGAAGAAAATAAGGGGTTGGCCAGCTTGATGAAGATGGAAATTAAAAAATCAAAACAAGTAACATTCACATATCTACTAAAAAAATGTAACATTCACATTCTTTTCTATTTTATTTTATTTCTTCTATTTATACATTCTCTGTTTACTTCAATGAATGCATTCATATCTTCGGGTGGCATCCATTGGATGTTGTGAAAAAGGAAGATGAAGGTATTGCTAGCTTATGTTGGTGAGGTGAGCTTTGTGTTCATATGTATCTTCGTACCAGTTTGTGGTAGATTTCTGTATTGAAAATTCCCTTGATTATTTTTTAGTGTACCATGCTTATATAATTTGTGTTTTGTTTATGTTTCCGGCTTTTGACTTTTCCGAACCGTGGCCTTGGGCACGGACATACTCTAGTCAATATAAAGATTATACACAAAAGACTAAAACTCAAAAGTCTTCTGTCTTGAAGAGGTGATTCTTGGTGTCCAATCTGTCCCTACACAAAATTCATTCCCATATAAGGTGCATTTTATATTGTTTGGAAGAAAATTATATAGAATTTAGCAAATTCATAGATACAATTACAATGCCAATTACAAGTTTTTATGATTTCGTGAGAAAAATGAAATTGTAGATTAGGTAAATTTGTAATTTTAACCCACACCACGGAATTGATAAAAGAACTCATAAAACCATTCTCGATTGAGGGAAGGAAGGCTACAGAACTTGCTATAAAATGAACTCAACCCTATTTCGAGCTCAAATCTTGTGTGCATAAGTGTGTCTATGGACAGTTAAAATTATAAGATGTAGACTGCTTTTATTAAAATCTTGAACTCAGGGATTTACTCTCTACAAACTCATAAAACTTTGTGACAAAGTTTCTCATTTTTTGCCACTATTATATTTTGTCCAATATAATTTTTCCAGTTTTTTTACATTGCAGTCTCTTAACTTCCCTCACATTTTTTTTAACTTTACAATTGTTGGCTTTGCCGATGTAGATTTTAACTGAACTTTGTAGGCACTTTTTTAGGTGTTTGCTCGTATGTATCAGAATTTTTCATTATCTAATAATTGGGGTGGTGATAGTGAGAAATTATACGAAAAAAGTGAGGTAGTTTTTAATGTTGTTGCATATTATTATCATTGTTTCCTTACACATTTTAGGGAAAATAATTTAGCGCACCGCATGTTTTGTACACACCCCACACCGCACCTCTCACATGCGTGCACACCAGTGTTCGAGAAAGCGCTAGGCGGACCCTAGGCGGCCAAGGTCCGTTCAGCGCCTAAGCGGCCTAGTCGCCTGCTTAAGCGGGGTTTTAAGCGGATTAAGCGGTAATTCGGGTAAGGCGGAGGGCAACATACTAGCGCTTAGGCGGCGCCTAAGCGGCCTACGCGACCTACTTCTCGAACAGAGGTGCGCACACACACTACAGAAACTGGTTCATATACATAATATTTTAGCATTGTTCGCCGAAAATGGCCTGACCACCCCGAATCGGGGTTGGGCACCTGGGCGCCCGCCCAGGCGCTTGAATTTTTTTTCGATTTTTTTTTTGCAAAAAAAATTTAAAAAATTGTTGTGCCTTGCAGCTGGGCGCTGGGCCACAAGGCCCAACGCATTCTCGAATACTGATATTTCACATATATTGTACCAGGATGGGAGGGAAGCCATGATGCGATAATCCTATCTGATGCAACCAATGGTACATCCAAAGAATTTTCTATGCCCCCACCAAGTTTGTTGTTTTAGTCCCATTGGCATTGATGTTCAATTATTTTGACCTGAATCTATAATTCATTAAAGTATCATATACTTGTATTATCCAATTGATTTTATGGCACCTTGCAATGGACAAAGATATCACTTGTCAGACTTTTACCGTGCAAGATCATATAATAATGCGTATGAGCGATTTAACCATGTACACTCATCCCTGTGATTCTCTATTGAAAGAGACTACATTAAAAAATATATTTTTTATTTTTAACATTAAAAAATATAATTAAGCAATTATTTTTTTAAAAAAAAGTTAAAGTTCTAAAAATTAGAACACTAATAAAATATGAATTACACAAAACACTAATTTAAAAAAAATGCAAATAATCACAAACATAATTTTAAGAAAGTTGTCTGATCCTGAGTAAGCATGGAAATGAATGGAGAGGTACAATAAGATATTTTTTCTATGTGGAATAATTTACTTGCATAGTCTTAGGATTTTGCTATTAAATATCAGATTTGATCATTACAGAATCCGAATGCAAGTCAAATGATACGCCTCAGGTTCTCAAATAAAATAAAAAATGATTCCCCCGTGAAGTAATATGGTCCACACCATTATTCGCACAATTTATTTTTTCGGTCATCTAATTAAAATATAAAATCTATTCTAAAATTTTAATACGAAACTACTATAAAACCAATTGTATATTTTGATGTTTTCAATATCAAATAATTTAAAAACACAAAATATGTATTAGCATTTACTGGTGACATATTCGCCGCCACTCGCTGGAATTTCATTAGAATATACGATTTTTTATTGATGTATTAATTTTGATAGGGAAGACAGAATGTTGACATAATTTAATATGTATAAAAATTATATATCAAAAAATAATATTCAATATCATTAATATATGTCTTCCTTTTTTGTTATCTTTTTTTTAATTTTTTTTAGATGGTATAAGATTCGAAGCCTTAATTTTACACAACCACTCACACACTAACATCACTATGCCAAGACCATCTTGGTCACTATATCATTTTCCATGTTTTGTTTTGTTTTTGTATTTTTTTTAGCCAAGCCAATTTTGTTTTCGTAAATTGATTGTTGTTTGTCTCATTATGCCTTTTTTTTATAGCAAAGCTGTCTCATTATGCCTTGTCAGCCTCACACACACTGTATAATTGTCTCATATAAAATATATAAAATTATATAGATATTAAAATTGTTAGGGGTACTACTGTAAGTTGATAAATTCCATGCTATGCGTCACTAGAATTAATAAATCATGGATATAAAATTCATTATATAAAAATTGCTGGATTAGATATTTTAGTAGAGCAAAGTCATGTGTAATGTGTGTTGAAGCTGCGTGCCTTTTGAGCATTTTCCGGCCGTCGAACTATAAAAGTATGATCGATTATTTAATTTTGATGCCAGAATCGGTCATTGATTTCAATTCCACAGGCATTGCCATTAAAAAAATTAAAATTCTATTAACTAAGTATGTTAAGAGCAACAAAATTTAATCTAGCCTCAAACGGTGTGTTACAAGCATCCAAATTAAAATTTAAAATCAATTACAACATCGTTTCAACCAAGAATTTCAAAATTAATCTTACTTTTTTATTTGAGCATCGAAAATCATTCAAAATTGATGGGTAACGAATTTTTGGATAAAAATGCTTATGAGCATTTTTGTATAATAAATCATGGACGGTATTAATTTTAGATCGAAGCCGTCCATTTTGGAGGACGGTAGTATTTTATATCTTTTTGTTGGGCGGCTTGTGATGTGAAGGGCGTTTTTGTCAATGAACTCCACAGCGAATGTTGGTCCATATTTCAGTTTCATGACCAGTATAATTTGGGAGTGTAGGCCTTCTAATCTTTACGTTTGTGTTTCTTAGCAGAAGATACCTTCATCCGCCATTGTTGCAATCAAATTAAGAACACAGATAAATGAATACACACCACCATGAAATTGATTGATTCATTTTGGTTTCTCATCTTCATTTTCTCGACGCGACCTCTCAGCTCAAACTGCAAGAACAGACACGTCATTTCCCGGCTGCCGGTCGCATCTCGGATCGAGGGTAGTCATTGTTTGGACGGCGTGGTGAAACCCGCTTTCCGAGACAAGTTTGGCCTGGAAGTTCAAGGTGTTTATCCAACTTTAGTCCTTTATAATCTTTTTTCTAGTGGGTTATGTTTTCTGGGTCGGAATTTGCTACCTTATCTTTTTGTGTGGTAGTTGGCTCTGAAGATGGGATGAAGCACTTTTGAAAAGGGAAATGATTTTGTTACGGGCACGGTTACTCGTATACTTATTTTACACACTGCACGGTTACGAGCCAAATCTGAATTATTCTTCACATTTTTTTTCTTCAAATAGATACGGATGGATTGACGGAGGCTTTTGAATCTGTTGTTGTTGTCTTGTTTGTCATACAAAAAATTAATTGAGAATATTCGAAGCTCAATACTGGTTGTGTTTTTGTTTGTTTATCCTCTGTCATCTTCTGAAACATGAATCCATTCATGAAACATGTTGACATACTTTGTGTTATTGGAAATCCATGTAGGATTTTTTTTTGATGGATCCCCACTTCCTGCATAGTTAGAAGTTATTTTAATCAAATTCAGATTCATCCTTTTCTTTCCGTACCACAAGTTGTAAAGTTCTGTTAAACCACTCCTCAACTTGCTGATGAGTTCTCTCCTTGTCTGTCTCCATTATGCTGTAGTCTTCATGTGATCAAGTACCTGGTGGCGGCTTTATACAAAAATTTTCAGGTGCCGAATGTTAGTTATCGAATAGATGAGTTATGTGCCGAATTCTAATCAGTACCGTCAGGTCTAAATATTGGATTACAATCTCGACGGTCATGATTACGGTACACAACTCATTTATTCGGCACCTAACATTAGGCCCCATGAGTTTTCTCGGCTTTTATAAATGGCCAACGAACGAATCTCCTCTAGTTCTGCATGTGATATGTAGTTCACAAGCCTGGATTTTGGTTTATATATGTTTTAGGCTATAGTGGGAGTGACTGAGCTATGGGTCGGATATCGTCGATGTTCAATGGTCTCACAAGGTCACTATCGATAAAGAAGACTAAAGGATCGAGTGATGGAAAAGATGCTGCTGAAGCTATGGCAAAAGATGCCAAGAAAAACAACTTGATCTTGAGGACTTCAGGGACTGTAAAAGCTGAAGGTTCCAAGAATTTGGTTTGTGTTTTTTCGAAGAGAGGAAGGAAAGGTGCGAATCAAGATTGCTGCATTGTTTGGAAGGTATCCTCACTGATCGTACATTATTGTTTTAGCAGTCATGGTTATCTGTGATTTTTTTTTTTGCGTACAATGTAAGCTGAAGCTGTATCAAGATTCGAACCCTGGACCTCAAATACACTCACACCAAGATTATCTGTGTAATTTATTGGTGCGCAACTTCGATTTTGCAGGAATTTGGGTGCCAAGATGACATGATATTTTGTGGGATATTTGACGGGCATGGCCCCTGGGGACATTTTGTGTCGAAGTGTGTAAGGGATTCAGTTCCATCCTCTCTTCTCTGTAATTGGCAAGAAGCACTTGTTGAAGCTTCAATGGATCCTGATTCTGATTTAGAATCGGATAAAATGCTTCAAAGATTCAATATATGGAAGCATTCGTATTTGAAGACGTGTGCTGCTGTAGATCAAGAACTCGAGCAGAACCGGAGAATGGACACATTCAATAGTGGGACGACTGCATGTACAATGGTTAGGCAGGTAAACAAAGTGTGCAATTCAAATCCCAAGTTGTGCAGTTTTGACACTGTAAGGTTCCCTAAATGGTATCGAAATTCGAACTCTTGACCTCACACATATTCACTCACACCACTAGGCCAAGGTGATCTCGGTAATGCCCTCCTACTTATTTGCTATTCTCAACAAGAACCTACAGAGCTTTTTTAGAACAACAATATAACATTTGCAGCTTGCACACAGCCAAACAAAGGATATACACACAGAAATCATTCTTGAGTTTTTAATGTTGTGAATGGTCTTAATTTGTTTTGAGCTGGCTGCCAAAAGTTGGTGCCTCCATCAAACTTGTTTGATCTTCATTCAACTTCTCTTCAACTGAATGTGTAGCAAAGTAGCTGTCCACCTTGATGAATCTATCTCCTTAATTAACATTTGAAATTTCTGCAGGGAGATAACATTTACCTAGCAAATGTGGGAGACTCGCGTGCAGTACTGGGCACCACCTCGGACACCGGAGACTTGGTTGCGGTTCAGCTCACAATCGACTTCAAGCCCAATCTGCCTCGTTAGTCCTCCCCCTTGCACACTTATTCTACATCTGTATTATATTTTCTATCTGCTGTACTCAAACTCATGATACTTTTACTTTGTCCGAATACTGCTACAGAGGAGGCTGATCGGATAACCGAGTGCAAAGGCCGTGTCTTTTGCCTAAAGGACGAGCCAGGTGTTCATAGAGTATGGCTGCCATATGAGCGATCCCCTGGGCTGGCAATGTCTAGAGCTTTTGGGGACTATTGCTTGAAGGATTTTGGACTTATATCAGTGCCTGAAGTCACTCAGAGACAGATAACCAATAAAGATCAGTTCATCGTCCTGGCTACGGATGGGGTATGCAAAATTTTCTTTTATCACTTGATTCTCATTTTAGTACAGAAATCATACGAGAAATATGAGCATGATCACAACTTCAATCAACCTCTGGCACATGTCTCTTTAATCTCATTTTATGCTGACTTCACCACTCATTTTTCTGGTATTGCTATCATATATTTACATTGTACCTGGTGTTTCCGAAGGTATGGGACGTTATATCGAACCAAGAAGCTGTGGCGGTTGTATCAACGGCTCCTGAGCGTGAAAAATCTGCCGAGAAGCTGGTGGAATGTGCTGTGAAAGCATGGAAGAAAAAGAGAAAATCAATAGCCATGGATGATATGTCTGCCATTGTACTCTTCTTTCATGGCTCTTCTTCATGTGATCAAACTTTCCCACTGTCCATTCTCAAGTAATAAATAAAATACTCCATCAGAGATGGAAGTGCTTGATATCTATTCATAGAGGCTTCCAAAAGTAGGATGATCATTTCTTCTTTGTAAATTAATCTTAAAATGATCATTTCCTCTATGCATAGAGGAAAAAGATAATGATATTTGTATACGCTCTTTCGGTATCAATCTTAAAATATAAATGGGAATAATACGCCAAATGGATTTGATGAGCTTGAAAAGAAATATATCTTGTGATGCACTAAATAGTAATAATATAAGGGGCATTTTTTTGATTACGCAGCGAACCCTACCCAGTTAGTCTCATGTATGAAATTTGAACTCATAACCTTTGAGTACAATTATCATACTAACCCAACCCCTCTTTGACATTGACAATATAGGAGACATTAATCAACAGGCAGTCCTAAGATGAAATCAATCCGGAAAGCTTCCTTTATAAAACCAGAGTTTACATTAAAACCTTGGGATTTGGATAAATAATGGCCTTTATTCCTTTAATAGAACGTAGCAAAAAGCATGAAACAACAGCATCTATCGTTTCTACTTTCCATAATTTAATGTACAACCCTTCTTGCTAAACTTGTCTAAATGAATCCATGTGTGTCTTTAATCCCTATAAACTATCAATGGAACACCTGAGGAGATGCATAAAATTCACCCTCTATGAACATTGGTCTAAGATCATCTTCTTCACTCATGAATCTCAATGGGAATGAAACAAGATGCCCTCTTATTGATTGTAGCCTTTTCATTGGGTCCATAACAATAAGTTCCCCATTGTCAAAGAATTCAAGTTTTTCAGGAGCCACACCTAAGTCAGTGGTTGTGTGTTGAAGTTTCTGTTTCCAGTAGCTCATACTTTGTCTAAGTGCCGATCTGAAGTTATTGTAATGTTATAGAAAAATTAAGAAATGACAAAAACAGGAAATATCATAGCAGCAGCAGCAGCAGGAATTAGATGCAAGGCACCTGGAATTAATGCTATCATTGGGGATGCAAGAGAAAACATCTTGATAGATCTTTGTATTTGACTGCAAATGGAGGATCGTCGGAGTGAAGGAAAATTAAGAATGCAATAAAATTGCAAGTCTGAACACTTGCATAATAACAGCATGCTTTTAAGAAAGAGGTAAACAGATCCATTGACTACGAAGATAAAAGACGTAAAGCACCCGCGAATAATGGGATGGTCTCAGTCTAAATATGCTTTTCATTCTTACCTCTGCAATGTCTAACAACAAATCCCTGTACGTTGTATCAGCTATTGGGTCTTTGATCTGAGCGACCTGGCAATTGACAATGAGAGTACGGCACAGGGAAAAAAAATAATTCAGCTATACGTAAACAACGTGATGCTGTTAGTTACACAGTTTCATTCATCTTTCCGACTATGGTTTACCTCTTCAGCATTTAGACCAAGGTGCTCAGCCCATAAGGAAAGTCTAAGACTATAAGAAAACTTTCCTGCCCTCCATGGATTCCCTGCCATGTATGAATCAACAAACTCTTTGTCTTCTATGATGACAGCAATCTGTAAAAGGTAAATAAAACGTGACGCAACGGCAAAGATAGAATAAAAGAACGAGATATGAGACACATTTAACAAGATGCTGGTAATACGCATGGTAAAGTCTTCAGATTCAACACATAACACATTGGTATATGCAAATGAAAAACACACATAGAACTATTAGTTTTATTCTAGTAATTACACTAGTACGGTTTACGGATGAAAACAAGGGTG
The DNA here is from genome assembly GCA_025802335.1 of Pinguicula primuliflora. Lineage (NCBI taxonomy): Eukaryota > Viridiplantae > Streptophyta > Magnoliopsida > Lamiales > Lentibulariaceae > Pinguicula > Pinguicula primuliflora. The sequence continues at coordinate 8,775 of JAOYMZ010092336.1, forward strand.
CCGAAGGCCTATATAATTTCACCATTTAAATTATGGAATATTATACTCACCTCTGAGTCTCTAGACCCTAGCAAGCTGCGATCATTTATGTTGGATGACCCGATCAAAGCACACCGATCATCCACTATCATGACTTTGCTGTGCACATAAACCTATCCAAGGAAAAGATACTTCAGAAAAGGTACATGGCACACCATCCATTCCACAAGTAAATTGTAAACTTAAGACAGGGAAAGGGTTATTTCGCTTTGAATCGAAAGGGGTTGCACTGACGATGGAAAAACTTGAAAAACAGGAGTTGGAATGATTTATCTGCATCTAGAAAATTGATGTTTTATGCTTGCATAGATGGAACATGACAGAATTTAGGTGCTGGGAAGATTTGAAATATAATTTTCTTTTGGGCCTGTGTTGAATGACCATCTTATCTAAACACTTAATTATTAGAGAAGCCATTTAAATTTACGTTAATAGTAAGCATACTCCTAAGCTTGAATAGCATTTACTATCATCTGACTGTGGATTGAGGAATTGGGAGAAAAGGCATTCCTTCTCACAATTTGACGAGGAAAAACTCGTATAGAGAAAAAAAAATTAATATTAAGAAAATCAAACAGAATATACCTGACTTGTAACCACAGGACCACCCTCAAAAAGTCTGCCAAAGGCTCTTAGGCCGAAGAAAGAGATGAAATCATGTGCCACTGGACCCAACTTAGCGATGAGCTTTTCTAATATCGAACTCTCCCCTCTGCATATAGTACGATATTGCCAATGCATTATGGCTCTAACAGTAGCTGCACCACCGTCATCCACACCTCCCTGTTCCACTTGGCTTTTGTAAGGGAAATAAAAGGAAGATAAAAATTAGAACTCTTATTAGGCAGAGAACCTGTACCTGAAACCCAGGCAATAGTGGGATAACTATTATTACTCTGAAGCACTTTTTTTCTTTGTAAGCCCGCATTATGCGATTGTATAGAGATTCAATCACACGATTTTGAATAACTCCATCTTCCGAAAGACCCGATATGAAGAACTGGTTCTGAAAGTGGAAAGGGTTAAGGAATAATATTCAAAGTTATTTTGAAGATTCAACACCAAGTTAATAAAAAATACAGGCATATATTATCAGAAGAACCCATTTAAAATGTCATATCAGGGTATGGCACAGTATATGTGAGAATAGAAATATCCAAGTTAGTAGATTCTCAAGGTATCTAACCAGGGGAGGGATAAGAAATATGTCAAAAGCTGCCATTTATTAAATCTTGTGATTGAACCCTAGCCTCTTAAATACAAATTTCATGTTCATGCCGTTCTCCAGAAAGCATCAGACGAGATTTCGTTGAACTCCTACCAAATGAACACGGAACAGATATATAAATCTCACCTCAATATAAATGAAGAATTCAGCTTCCTCAATGAGTGCACAATAAGCTCTATGAATGCTATCTTCAGTTTGACTTGTACCAGCGGACCACTGGCTCACGCTTCTGACAACCTGGCAGTTGCATAGACATTGAGGACCAACTTGTGCTACTTCACTAGCCGCAAGAACTGGGAAAGTTTGCTCTTGTTTTTGCCTGTGATACTCTTTGACTGGAAAATCAGACTCTGAGACTGCTCCCAATAATGTTTCACTTCGGTATGAAGTTGGATAACTAGAATCCTGATGAGGAGATGAACTAAATGTGGAATTCGTATCAACTCAGTAGGATCAAATTCATTTGAGCTCAAACTTATATATATTTACCAGAACGGCAGGGTCAAGGTCATTTGCATCATAAGGCAAAAGCAGCGGAATGTTTTCAGGTGGCGTTTGCAGTGAAAATAAATCTTTCACACTAATATCCTCAGGACTCACTTCAGAGAACTTCCTTTCAATGTGTATAGCGCTGCTTCTTCCCATGTAATGAGGTAAAACCATGTGATTCTGGGGCATAAGCAATGGTATCTTTTGCTCATTTGGTGCTTTGCTTCTCTGTATTGATGAAGGAATTATGTTAGTGCCAGCAAATGGTTCAGAATCAATGACAGATCATAAAGACGAACCTTCGCATGGTTCCATCGTTGAATAAAATGTCTAGCAATGTCCCTGCAAGGGGGTCCCCAAACAGCACACTGAACATCATGCCATGGCATCCGAGGATATTTCTCTCTATCCAGTTCATCTTTCAGGGCATCTTCCCAAGAATTTGGCTCCGATTCTCTGCATAATTCGTGACAGGAACAATAGTTTATTAAAGCCTTTGGACCAATCAACCATTCAAACTAAACCAGCGCGAACACAAATCAAGAGTGTTCATTTGACCTATTCCTACATTAGAAATCATTTCTCCATTTTCATTACGGGTAAGACGAAGGAAATGTATCTCTACATTCCTTTCACTTGTTCTTTATGAATATTCTGCTATTGATCATTCGTCCACAAAATGGGTTAGAACTTTGTTCTAAACTTTTTTTCATGCCATGCACCTATAAGAAAAAAAGTTGTAATGAAAATACCCAAACTAGCTGTAGCTTTTAGTATCATCTAGCAATCAAATTAAGCTCAAATAAGGTGAGAAAAAACAAATTCGCCATAGAATTTTCCAAACAATCCTCTTTGACAGTTCATATTATTTATCACATGCAGTTACAAATAATGAGAATGCACCATACCTTGGATTATAGTAGTCTTTTCCAACCCATAGAGAAGGAGGGCAATCACCTACTTTATGCTCGGCTGTATCATAACGTCCAAAGCATAAATCTAGTCCTCCAATAAAGCAAATCTTATGGTCAACAATAACAAGCTTTTCATGATGAGACCTGAACGCACAGACTGTTGCCAATTACTTGAAGAAAGAGAAGCAAATCTCATTTAAAAATAATCTGAAAGTGGAAATCGATTTGTTTATCTCCAATCCCCAAAAGTGACTTACCATAAGTAGACACCAGTTGCAAAATGGTCAGGATATCGTAGAACTCTAACATTTTCATGAATGCTTAGAAACTTTTGCTTGCTATATGAGCTGTTAATCTTTAAAGCAATAGAAACCTCCTTGTAAAGAAGAATGAGTATCTGCATAGGAGAAATAATATATGGAATTAATTGAAACAATACGCATTTTAAAATAAATGTAAACAACCTACCTTGACGTATTTCAAAGGTTATAAGCAAAAACTATAGTAAAACACTTCCACGATCATGTTCAGTAAAATCTTTTGGTGTTGAATCTCAATATGCATGACTTTACAGACTCATATTGTAGCTAGCGTCGTATTTTGAAACTGCTAGGGACTGTGTAAGTTGCAGGTCAATCTTTTCTCATCAATGCTTATATGGAGTTACATGCAGGTCAAGAGGTGTTCAGTTTTTGTGCAAAGTACACAAAATTTTGTTCGCCTGGACAAAACTTTCACAACTCAGAAGTAATATTTTCAAATAGTGCAGAAAGCATAGCTTTCAATGTTCAAATCTGTTAAGAGATTTGAGGTTGATGCATATTAAAACTGATGCTTGAAACTGTTGCCTGACAAGTTATTTGTCTGTTTTATCTTGCATCTGAATGTTAAACAGTAAACATTTTTCAGATAATAATTTATTACTTTCTCCGACTCTCCCTCGGCTCAATTCCTCACAGTCAACATAGTATCTTAAAATTTCATATCTAGTGCAAGTATTTTTGTAGATGTGCTTTCTGCTTCTATACCAGACAAGAATTTTGAGCATGCGATAGGGGCTCAAATTACTTGAATAGAAGAGGAAAGTAATAGCATACTAGCGCAAGTATTTTTATAGATGGTTAACACAATGGAAAAGCGTATGAGAGAACAGTAAGAAAATTTCAGAATAGAAGGCATTACTGAAACAGTATTTTCAAGTATCATAGAAAATCTGTACCTGGACACCTTCCTTGGCTCTAGCCTCAAGTAAATTATCGAGTCGGGAGAAGCTGTTATCCTGGAATGGTCGTCTTAAATACAATTCAGGGCAAATCCACCAACCAGTCAAGAATATCTGCAGATAAATTACAGATAATTTAAAAATTTCTAAGAGCTTAAAATGGTAGCTAATACAATTCAGTAGAAGGTACTTTGTGTTCAGAATAACCTCAGATTTTGCATTTTCTATTGACGTTGCAATAGCTTCAAATGCTGCTGCCCCATCAATAAACCATTGAGCTTGGCTTCCATCTTCCATCAAGCCTCTAGTTGGGGCAAATGAATTGAAACGGTGAGGATTACACCAACTTTCGGAATGCTTCATTGCAATTGAATTGACTGCAAAAACCCAGCTTTGAGCTTTAGCTTTGCTTGTAGTTCTGATCTTTATGTTTTGACTTCCTGAAGAAACCTTTTTCAAAAAGTCGAAATGGAAATGGGTATTAGTATCTAAAATACAATGTTTGTGACTGCATGACATTTAAAAAAATAAGACAGAGAAAATTAAAGTATGTTGAATCCAAAATGTCATGTGGACTTGACTCATAGGACATTGCTTATACAATTGGTACCGTCTTGCTTCAGGCAGTTCCATATGCACAGAAGGATAGGGAGGATTGTTGTAACAATAAGAAAAGGGAGGAATTGTGGTTGACATGAATCACTTTTCTTAGAGTCATGATGGCATAAGTAAACACGACAAGATCTTCATTGAAAGTTCTGTTATCAGTTAAAGACACTGCTAATATGCACGACTTCTTAAGATACCCATTTTTGTTTTTCAGTCACACTTGACATAAAGGAAGCCTGTACGATGCTCGTCAGTTCAAAGATCTCAGAATGAACAATCGCAACCGCAAGAGGTCATTAAGTTCCCAAGTTATGTGATCTTCTATACATCCAGTAAAAACCTTTTTATGGAATGATTGAGATACAGACTTTACCAATTGGAAAAATAAGTCAATATGTTGAGGGTGTTGGTGTGTTCTCAATTCTTCTATTTCACTGGCTTTGATCATTAATTGAAGTCTTAACTAGCTAACAAGCAAAATACTTAGGCCGTAGGTAATAGTTTTGCTTAGTACGATGCATTTATAAGAAAGCGTGTACTGAAATAGTTTACTTGTGTCTGTCATCTATGATGCTTGCGAAGGATGCAAAGAAGAAGCAGACCTGAAATGCATGACGCAAAGGATTGCAATGCTTTAATTCTTTGGCCAAAGACCCCTCATCTCCTTTGGGACTTGAAGCTTGCAGGACATCAAAGATAACTATGTCCAGGAGTTTGGGGTCAAAATGATTTTCAACAAAAGCTAAGAAACCCAGTTTCAGAACAAGCCACACCTAGATTCAAACCATGCTATTTAGATCAAATAATGTTCAAAATTAATGTGTGCACACTTGGTAATGAGAGAATGATCACATATATTTATAGTACCATTTAGATAAGAGAGCTATCAAACCCACACTTTCTTATTTAGGTATCAGCACATCAAATTCTAAAGGATCAGTACATCAATAGGAATTGAAGTCAGTAAAATGTAGCTCATTAGTGTTTTCAAAATTAAGCCTCAGTGTCTCAAAGGGTGGTAACCATTACCATAGACTGGCCAAGTCTGCAGCTCCATCGGGGTAATTGATTTTCATGATGCATTTTTGTGAGATATCTCATCATATTTTAGGAATATTATTAATCGTCAATTACTTTGACCTATAATTAGCTAAACGCATCAAATATCTCCGAGGTTAAATGGAAAGACAAATTGTGTTATCCAGAACTAGTTCTATACAAAACAATTTCATGTTTCAGACACTATTTATTGTTTGGCTAAGATCCGAAAAAGGTATAAGCTGCATTATTTGAGATACAAGCTGCATTTCCATGTTAGAAGCTGAACTTATCTTTACCCAAATCACTTACTTTTCGCCATTTTTGGCCACAACAGTCATAGCAGTGGCCTAGGAAACAGCCTGAGCATGCCTTATTCTCCAACATCGGTAAATGCTTAACCATCACATAACCTTCCTTTAGCTTTTGGCCATACTGATGCATAAATGATAACTTAGACACTTCCAGGAACTTACATACCTTGAACAAGAAAATAAATCACAATTAGAACTACAACGAAAATAAGCATTAGAAGAAAGGATATAGATTGTAAGGAGATACACGATGAGTATAAGTTGCCACAGGAGAGACTTACACATAAGAAAATAACAAAAAAGGTAAAGGGTAAAATATCACAAGCGAGGATGATTTAGCATGAGATTTATTTAAAAAAGAAGCATGGGAGTTTAAGATATTTTACCATATGGAATTCATATTTTGGTTTCAGAATCCTTTAGAGGCCAGGATTTAAAATCATTGCATGGAAAAGTGTTCGTACTTTATCAACTCATTGGCTTGCAGACTATTAAATAAGTGATTGAATCTTAGTACGTCTGCAACTCATGATCTCTATAACTCATTCGGTTTTAACGAGAACAGCCTCAAACACTGACTAAGCAATGTTCTCTGGTACGCCCAGATAGAAAATGTGGTATGACGGTACGGGCAATCATTGCCCAGATAGAAAGATGCACGGTACTGGCAATCAACTCAGTTTTACTCTTTACCTCTCTTGAATTAACAATATCCAAGTTACCCAGAAAATGATTCAGGTAACCTTGCATTGCAGATTTTGCTTTCTCGGAGATGGTCAGCTGATCGCCAATAGCTGGGCGAATGATGGACAGAGCAGCTCGAGACGGAACATATCTGCATAAAGCATAGCTTGTATGATCTAGCACGTAAGGTGAACATTAGCCATATCTTAAAGTCAAAAGATTAAAACAATATTTTTCACCTGCTTCTGACACTATCTTCGTGGCATAGCAGCACAGCTCCATCATCCGGCTCCTCTTCATCATGCACCACAGTTGCATGGTCTCGCAATCCAATACTGTGTAGCCATTCACTGATCTTTTCAGGAACACAGAGGAGGAGAAACCAATGTAAAAGTAAAATTTAAATGCAATGTGGTTGGACCATGCTCAAAATAAATAATAACCAAAATGCAAAAAGGTGAAGCAGGACATGTCACCCGTAAATGAGGATGCACAAGAGAAAGAAACCTGCTCTTGTTTCCCAAGGAACTCTTCAACTAATGCACGTTTCTTGAGAGACAGGTGTAAATAAATAACTTGAGAGGCCTTCTTCAACACTTGCCATTTGAACTGTCATGAGAGGAAAGCAACAATAGCTTACGAAGAAGCACATGCCCAATAGGAAAAGATACAAAGAAATGTTGAAATAAAAAATGCAAAATGGAAAAATGTGGAAGGACATACATATTTTAAGAATTAATTGAATTAAAAAAACACATATACTTGTAGGCTGTATGAAAGTGGAGAGAAACTAAGTTATTTACGTGAGGATCAATCCTGCAATCTTCGGGCTAATCTTTGAGCCCATGACTGTAGTGGGCCTATTTTAGTTCTAATGGGATTGATATCCTTGGAAGTTGTATGATCTATATAAACTCTAATGAGTTAATGAAAGAATTACTTTTGACCCAAATTATTTCCTACTCTTAGTCTTAATATGATATATCAGAGCAGAAAAAAATCCGGGAAAAGTTCAAGAGGATTGGCACCATGATGGAGTTTGACTCAATTGGGCATGACTCATACATTAGCCCAAGTCTCAACATGGTTTACCTAATTGGACTTGAGGAAGAGTATTGAAAATAACTCCCATATGGGTTTGAGAAAGAAAGATAAACCAACTTAAAAGAAAATTTGGTCTTACAGCCAACACCTTTGGCCAAAGGTTTTAATTAGAGTAACTCACATATTCCTTGAGCACCTGCGCATACGTGACCCGAGCGAAAAACATCGGACCTATCAAAATCTAACATGATATCAAAGCGGGCTATTTATGTCCTGAAAAAATTCGGGGAAGGTTGCCAGATTATTGGCCCCGTGATGGGGGGTTTGACTCAATTGGCCATGACCCGTTTGTAAGACCAAATCTCAATACGATTTACCTAGTTAAACTTGAATGAGATTGTTAAGAATTGTACTAAGAGATATAACACTAAAAGGAATTTGTAATAGCCTTAAAAATGGTTGTTAATACTACTCATATCATCAAGGTGCACCTACTTTTCTAGGAGCCCATCCATGAGAACTCCAAAGTTAATCGTGCTGACCTTGGAGCAATTTTGGGATGGGTGCCTCCCTGGGAAGTTTTCCAAGGTGTGGACGAGTGAGGACAAAATGCGCTAGAAGGTCATGTGTAGGTTAGTGGGGATAGTATGGGCAATTATTGGCTAGGGCATGGGTGGGTAGAGACACCCGTGCTGCCATAACGACCTCGGGGAATGCCGGAGTGTTACATTTGGCTAGGTAGCACAGGTGCGGAGGTGCGGGTGCGGATACGATACGTATCCGATACGGGCGCGAGGTTTTATGAAAAATATAGGACACGGGTGCGGGGCCATATATGTAAATATTAAAAATATAAGGACTAAATAGTAAATATAAAAAAATTTATAGAAAAAAATATAATGTCACAACACAAAAAACATATAAGATAAATAAATATAAAAAATATATAGAAAAAAATATGAAAAACATATAAGATATTCACAACCCCACTGCATCCTCAAATTGATACTGATATACGGCCATTCCTCCACCATTTTTTTTATATTGTATTTTTTTTATAAGTAAAGCTTTTATTTATATTGTATAAATATGTACAGTGTGGGGGTATTTGGATTATACCCAAACGATCCTTACATTACTCAAAAAACACATGAATGTTTTCCTCTCCCCAATCTCCCGTCGCCATTTCCAGTCAACTCCCCAAACTCCTGTCGCCAGATCCAGACCATTCACCACTCAATTCATTGGTCCGGGTCAATTCATTGGTCCGGGTTCAGGGACACCGCCATTCGGAAGGAATGCAGACCGGAAGGAATGCAGACGGAAGGAATCGTTACCTTTGAATGCGTCGAACGGGAAAGGAGAGGAAGCCCTAACAATGAAGAGAGGTAAAATTTTTTAATAAAATAATGCCCGATACGCGGATACGACGTATCTGTACCGATACGGCCGTATCCGTACTGTATCTGTAATTTGCTAAAATTATAGATACGGCCTGATACATATTTTCATACGTATCGAGCGTATCCGGTGCGTATCCGTATCCGATACGCACCGAATACGGGAACGGCTTCAAGATCAGCGTATCCGTGCTTCATAGCAGCTGGCAAAAAAAATTGGAAGCTGAACGTGAATCACGATCTGGACAGAGCTTGGCGAGATCGAACGGAAATTGATGTGAGGTAGGTAACCTGTCATGTCCCAGAATCAACATCAGCCGAGTAAATTCCAGAATGGAAGAAGAATTGGGCGGCAAACAGCAAGGAAGAAGAATATCACCTGCAGTGGGTTGATAGAAGGCTTGAGCAGACTGTTGAAGTAATATTTTGCTGTATAATGATATGTAATCGTGTTTTAGCAAAGAAAACGTGGGAAGAGAACCGTCGGTTGAAGTATGTATATACAACCTTTTGTCCTGAGTGTTTGGGAGGAATAGAAGTGAATTGCTTACGTCTCTATTCTCACTTTTCCGTCTCTGAAAGTTTCTTCTTCTTCTCCCTAAGTTTCTTCTGATCTATCCAAATTCCCCCTCTTCTGTCATCTTGCATCCTCAACAGTCCAAATCTTCTCACCTCTCCCATTTCATCTGCCCTCTCCCTCCCCAAAATTCCTCTTCAGTTTTCGCAGGTTATAACATAACCCTACATTGTTGGTGAGTGGGGGCTGGGTAGAATGCGTGAGTTGGTGCCCTACGTGCACTTCTTAGTGTCAATGTGAAGGACTAGATCTCTGGCTTTTCGTATGATATTCTTTGATATATTTTCGATATTGATATGTGGCAATGCAGATGCTGTGATTATTTTGTGCAATTGTTGGTTTGGGTGATGATATGCTAGATCGTTCTTGCTTCGACGTGTATCGGGTGGTTAAAATTTGGAGACCGGTTGAAATTTAGGATAATTATTATAAATAAGGTAAGGATAATGAATTTAAATCCTACCTCATTAGTGGATTTCTTAATTTGGGGGATTGAGGGAATCATGAGATTTATCTCCTCATCCTCTTCCCCCTATATATGTAACACTCAAGCCCTAAAGAAAACAAGAACAAAAAAGGAGGCGCCTCAACCTCACCGTGGAGTAGAGATTTCTTCTGAACCACGTAAGATCCTTGTGTTTTTCTTATATTTTCCGCTTTACAGAGACTACTAGTTCTGATCCAAGGGTAGCCTCTGGTCGTGGATTGTATTTGGAAAGGGGAAAGTCACTGTCCATAAGTATGCTGCAAAATGTTGTAAGTTGTTGATTTCCTAAAGTTTTGACTTCTGTCGCTGTGTGAGAATGGTTACAGCAAACAAACACCAATGAATTGGTAACGTTGTTGGTCGGTTTAGCTAGATTAGGGCTTGAATATTTATTTTATTTTCCGTGGTGAGATTTCTCTTTTCTCAAATTCAAGACACACGATGACAAACAATTACTTTTCAAGCCGTGTGTTGAATTTTAGCTGGAGGGGGAAATGGAGCCTCCTGTTTGATGTCATGGTGATGTTTAATCACTATTACAACACAAAAACACAAAACAAATTATTTGTCAAAACTGCCCTTTGACCCTTCAGGTTGGTGGAGCCATGAACATCTATTTTTTTTGTGTGCGCTACGTGATAACCCACCAATTGTTTAAATTCTGCACAAACATGATTGGGCTTTTCAAGATGCATCTCGGTATTTATTCTTAGCATATATGAGTGTGTTACAACCATGTGCTTAAAACACTTAGATGAGGGAATGGACCTCACGGTTGGAAGGAAATGCTACCCCTTTCTGGTGGTTTGTTTTCTTAAGGAGATTGTACTATGTTCAGATTTTATTCTCTTGCTAATGTGGCTAGGTGTGACCAGGGGCCCCTTCAATTCCGGAAAAACCCTATTATACAATTACATTTTTTACTTGCAAAAAATAATAAGAATCGTGGTTATTTATATATATATATATATATATAAAAGTCCACACAGATAACAATTAGCCAATTTAGTTGAGATGGTTGAAGAATTTAGGAAAAAAAATCATTTTAGTCCCATAAGATTGTTCAAGTTTCACTGTTAGTCCCCATAGGATTCAAAATATCATTATTAGTCCTATAAGTTCCATAACTTTAATCACTTTTGGTTCTTTTAAAATATTTTACCTGCAATAACAGATTTTTTAATTAAAAATATTAAAATATAAAATATAATTAAGATAAATCTATGGAATAATAATAGAATAAATTATGTAAATTAAATAATATAAGCTAAAAAGTAAAATAAAATAACTAACAAAGAATAAAATAGAATGTATTTTAAATAAAAATAGAATTAAAAATTTTTTGTGAGCAAAAAAATGTAAAAAAATAATAAAACAATAAAATAAATATATTACTGGATAAAAATTAAACGTACCAATGGCTGATGCAGTTATCGAGCTTATGAAGCTGATTTTATGTTACAAGCTTTTTTTTCTGCTTTTGTGGTGAAATGAATGGTAGTAAATGATAATTTTTCTTCTTTTTTCTAATTTTATTTAATTTTTTCCAGTAATATATTTATTTTATTTCATTTTCATTTTATTGTTTTATTATTTTTTTACGTTATTTTACTTACAAAAGATTTTTAATTCTATTTTTATTTATAATTTATTCTATTTTATTCTTTGATAGTTATTTTATTTTATTTTATTTTATTTATTAGCTTATATTATATAATTTACATAAATTATTCTATTATTATTTCATAAATTTATCTGTATTATATTTTATATTTTAATATTTTTAAATTAAAAAACCTACTATTGTACGTAAAACATATTAAAATGACCAAAAGTGATTAAAGTTATGGAACTTATGAGACTAATAGCGATATTTTGAATCCTATGGGACTAATAGTAAAACTTGAGTAATCCTATGGGACTAAAAGTGATTTTTTCCTAAGAATTTAATATCCTCGAAGACCATCAATGTTCAAATCTTAATCCCTTAATCATTCATTTTTTTTGAATTCAAGGTTCGAATACTAATGTCTTAAGAATTCAATTTTTTTTGAATTAAAAAAATATAAAGCAATTCATGGTCAATTAATTTCATAATATAAAAAATAATATAATTCTTATTTTAAATTTTATCTTCTTTCCTTTTTAGAATCAAACTCTTGATCTGAAAAATTTTAGTTATATTTTTCAATCAATAAATTCTAAGTAAAACTCAATATAAGTAGATATTGATCGGAACGTTAGATATTTTTGTACTATAAAAATATCATTGTTTTAATTGATGCAATAATTTTTTAAAAATTTTAGAATATTCATGTAGAGACCGATTTGGAACTTAAATGATCAAAATTGACACTTTAAACACAATTTATTAAGATTTTATTTTTTTAACTCAGTTAAAAATTATGACCGATTCTGAAATCATCTTGACATTATAATGTCAAAACTTCTTTTAAATTTTAATTTTAACGACCATAATTAGAATAAATTATATACTGTTTCGTCATTATATTTTTCTCCCGGTCTTCTTATTTTCTTAGTTATATTTTGATACAATTTATTTTTTCTTCTACTATAATTATAATATAAAATAGTTCAATATTGTGCATTATATTTTTATTTTTCATACAGTATTGTATATTATTTAAATATTATTAGTTATTACTAAATATATAAAAAAATATAAAAAAATCGTGAACTCCCTCCCAAAATTCTTGAATTTGCCACTGGGTGTGACGCCTATGTGGCATTTGGGGATTAAAGGAGTATGTGATTTATTTGTTGTATGTGTGTGTGGAGTTATAAGTGGGATTATGGTCTGTGTGGCCAGGTGGTACGCCCGTGTGGCCAGGTGGTACACCTGTGTGGCACACCCCAAGTGCAGGATCATCTAATTTAATTGTTGCATAGCAACGTCCATCAAGCACTGATGAGGAGTGATGAGGATCGTAGGAAGATGATGTGCAGTTCCCTTTATCTTTTAGTCGCATATTAAATAAATAGATTGTGATATTTTTTGCTAGACTTGAATTGTGCTATTTTGACGTATTTGAGGTTAATTGACATTGTAAGAATTATATTATGAGTTTGGAACCTTATGACTTATATCAGGTTATGCTTTTAGCGACTTTAAATGTATGAATGGGCTTGGGTATAGGTCAAATGGGCCTATACTGTCCTAAGGGATCCGATAATTAAATTGGTAAAAACACATATAGTTAAAAGTTATCGTTGATTTATAAAATTATATTTTGGTATAGTTAGAGTCATTTTTTTCGTAAAGCCAGCGGTGCTGATCTCCAAAGGCCACCAGCGGGGTCTAGAAAAAAAATTCTATCCCAAATCGACACAAAATACGTCCAAAATGGATAATCGAGCGCAAAGATACATCCTTTTAAAGTTTTTCAATAAATTAGCACTATTCTCGTTCTTTTTTTTTATCAAAATTATCGAATAAACAACTCAATTTTAGTAAATATCATATCTACTACTATTCTAAAAATATTCGAACAAAAAAAACTTTCTTTGCAATGCACAAATTTTATTTTGAATTTAAAAAAAAATCGGGTGGCCGCCTCACCGGTCAGACGGCCCCACCAGGCCGAACAGGCCCGAGGTAGGGCATTTTGGCCGTTATGGCCTCCTAGGCGGCCGCGGCAGCTGCCTTCACGAACACTAGTCCAAAAGAAAGACAAACAAAATTCACGGGGTAATGGATAAAGGAAAATGAACTGATGAAGTACAAGAGGTCAAACAGTATTTATGAAACACTTCAAAAACATATTCACTAAGCCACAGGTACAAAGGCCAACCTTAGAGCACAGTATGGTCATAAAGTTATCCAAACAAGCAAAAAATCAGATGATAGAAGTGTTTTCTCAGGAGGAAATCACAGATGCAATATCCAGTTGTGGCAGCCATAAAAGTTCAGGTACATATGGTCTAAACTTTGCTTTTATCAAACACTTCTTGCCATGCATGAAAACTGACATAGTCCCAATGATAATGGAGTTTCACACAAAAGGCAAAATAGTCAAAAGAGGAAATGTTGCTAGTATTTTTGCCAAAGAAATCAAGTCCACAAAGAATTGAAGATTATCGGCCTATCACCTTGATAAACTCTACTTACAAAATACTATCTAAAATTCTGACAGCAAGGCTATAAAAAATCCTGGGAGAGGTCCTTTCTGAACAACAAACAGCATACTTGAAGGGAAGGCGAATAGTGGACGGAGTTCTAATCGCCAATGAGGCAATTCTAGAGGTAAAACAATAAAAAAAACACTAGTTGTGATCCTAAAATTGGACTTTGAGAAAGCCTATGACTCGGTAAACTGGAAGATTCTGCATGACATGGCAATAGATTTAGGAATACCACAAAAATTTAGAAACTGGATTATGGAATGCTTGAAATCTAGCTCCACAACAATCCTCATAAATGGCAGGTCATCAGACATTTTCTACCCTTCCCGTGGACTCAGGCAAGGTGATCCCCTATCACCATTTTTGTTTCTGATAGCAACAGAGGGTTTGGCAGCTCTGATTAGGAAGGCAACTACACTGAACCTGATAGATCTGGTTCAGATAGGCAAGGAAAAAGTTCCCTTAACTCACCTACAATTTGCGGATGACACAATCCTTTTTGGGTATGCTTCGTGGAAAAACATAAGAGGTTCAAGACTATTTTGAGGAGTTTTGAAATGCTGTCAAGCCTAAAAATAAACTTTGAGAAAAGCAGGTTATTTGGTGTGAACTGTGCAGAAACATCGATAGATGAGATTGCCTCTTTCCTCAATTGCAGAGTAGACAAGTTTCCTTTCATTTATTTAAGACGCTCAGTTGGTGCAAATCCAAGGAGAAGCACAACGTGGAAGCCAGTGATCAAGAAAATCCGAAATAGGCTTGAAAAGTGGGAAAACAAGACACTTTCTGTTGGATGAAGAACTGGTCTCATTAACTCAGTCCTCTCGGCACTTCCATGATACTATCTATCGTACCTAAGGGCCCCTAGTACAGTCTTAAACTTAATAGGATCATTTCTCATACACTTCTTTTGGGGTGTATCACAGGACAAAAAGAAAATACAATGGGTTTCATGGGACAAAATTACTATTTCAAAAGAAACGGGGGGTTGGGAATCAGAAACATTGATGCTTTTAACAAATCCCTCATAAGTAAATGGGGAGCTAGAATTCTTTTGGAGGAGATGCAGTTCTGGATCACCATCCTCAGACCCAAATATGGAATCAATGGAAAGTTATCAATGGGCAACTTAAACGAGTTAAAACCAGAAGTAACTCAACCCAGACAAAGAGGCCGAAGACGAAGACAAAAATCTCAGTCTTTCTGGTGGAAGGACGTACAACAAACTCTAGCAGAACCATGGTTCGAAGCACAATGGGAGATTCAACTGGGGGATGGACAACTAATAAAGTTCTGGATAGACAAGTGGAGGGGTGATTAAAGCCTAGCAACAAGGTTTCCAAGACTCTACAGGAAAACGAAGACCAAGAACTACACAATAGCTCAACACGGATACTGGCAGGAAAACCTAAGGATTTATTCATGGGAGTGGAAAAGAGAACTGGATGATCTAGAAACAGAGAATCTAGTAGAACTAATCTCTATCATTTCTGGCATATCCCTACAGGAACATCATCAAGGTCAATGGAAATGCATCAACGACAACACGATGAAAGGCATGGCAAAGATCAACTACAACATACTCATCAATCAAGCCAACGCATACGATGCAGAAACTATATAAAATTTGAAAGCAGTTTGGAATTGGTATGTACCTATCAAAGTCTCCATCCACACATGGCGAGCAAAGCAAGACAGACTACCAACTAAAGATAATCTCTAGAAAAGGAAGGTCATTCCGTAGGATCAAGAAATTGACTGTGCCCTGTGCAATTCACAAGCGGAATCAGCCGACCACATTTTGTATGAATGTTCAAAAGCACTGAAGGTATGGAACAAGATAATGAAATGGCTACATTTACCAGAATTGCAAACAAGAGGCCTACAGGAACACGAATTCAAGACAATCAAACCTGATGGCATCAAGCAAAGCTCTTGGACTCCAATCTGGGTGGCAATCATCTGGCAATTGTGGAAGAAAATGAACAATCACCATTTTCGGAGTGAAGACATGAACAACGACAAACTGGTTCGAACCATTCAATTCCAAGTGTGGATGTGGTACAAATTGAAAGGCAAGAAGAAGAATGTCATCTTCGAGACTTTTGAATTTTGGACACAAGATCCATTACCAACATTGAAATCCATGTAATCAGAGAATAGAGGTCAAACTGGCGGTGCAACCGCTCCGCACTGCCGCAGGGCGGCTTGCACCGCACAGTGCTAGCATCACATGGTGCACCGGTTTCCCGCTACAATGAACCAGGAAACTGGGAGCCCATCTGAGGTTCGGTTGCTTCCCTAGTATCCTCAATGCCGGAGGAGGGCGTAAGGAGGGTGGAGCTGAGGAAGGAGGGAGGAGGCTGGAAGGAGGGCGGATCTGAAGAAGGAGGAAGGAGGGCTGGAGCTGAGGACCGCCGAAAGGAGGGCTGGAAGGAGGGCGGATCTGAGGTTCGCCGGAAGGAGGGTGGATCTGAGGACCGCCGCAAGGAGGGCGGATCTGTGGACCGCCGGAAGGAGGGCGGATCTGAGGACCGCCGGAAGGAGGGCTAAAAGGAGGGCGGATCTGAGGTTCGGTTCCTTGGTCAACAAAAAAAATTAGAAAAAATTAATAAAAAAAAGTAAAAGTCATCTTCTCCGGCAGTGCTCCGGCGAGCACCGCCGGAGAATATGGTGAATAGTCAATGGGGAAGTGACGTTGCACTTCCCCATTGGCTGAAAACTTTAAAAAAAATATATTGACAGAACCGGCGGTGCACTGCCGGTTCTCCGGTGCGGAAAATTCAGCACCGGAGCACCGCCCTGCCGGTGCATCGGTGCGCACCGGCACCGCACCGGCGCACCGGGCCCAAACCTTCACCTCTATCAGAGAAGATGAGATAGGCACATTGTGGCTTCGGAAAAAACGAAGCAAGAAAAACTCAATAAATTAATAAATTTATTTCATATATATATATATTGATTTATCAAAAAAATCCAATTGGAAGCTTATTCCATTTTTGCGATGTCATATCTTTATCCATGTAATAATATTTTTGAGAAAGAATGGATGTACCTACAAATTGATCATACATTTATAGAAAATATACTTTTTGCACTACAAAAGTGTTGAAAATAAAAAGAAAAATTAAAATCGAAATTTATTTTACATGCAACCCAGAATTGTATGGATTAATTTTCTGGACATGTAGCATGACTCATTATTTCTTGGGTGTTCAATTTTTTTTCGTACTTGCAAGGTATCCTACCGGCCGGCAGCCAGTAGACTAATCCTCCATCCCGGGTGAGCACACTAAGTGGTAAA
>JAOYMZ010092337.1:0-10605 GCA_025802335.1 Pinguicula primuliflora
GAACGGGATGGACTGTACTATGTCGATGAAGTAGCTTCAGAGGGAAGGACACTCCTGGCTCGTGGATCACCTGACCCGCAAAGCTGGCTGTGGCATCGCCGTCTGGGACACCCTTCGCAGTCTTATCTTAGTCGGTTATTTCCTAAGCTTTCGAATATTCCTTTTAATTGTGAGACGAGCATCTTAGCGAAGAGTCATAAATAGCCTGTCTTGTCAAAACATATTCGTGTTACGAAATTATTCTCCTTAGTTCATTCTGATGTTTGGGGACCAGCACCTGTTCTTGGGGGACAGGGTTTACTTTACTTTATTCTTTTTATTGATGATTGCACTCGCATGACGTGGGTATATATATTAAAAAACAAGTCCGAGGTTTTCGAAAAATTTACTCATTTTTATAACATGATTTTGACCCAGTTCAATACAAAATTCGAGTTCTTCGGTCTGATAATGGGATGAGTTTGTCAATCACCATATGGAAAGTTTTTGCTCTGAACGTGGGTTAATACCCCAAACCTTGTGTGCCTATTCTCCGCAGCAGAATGGGGTCGCTGAAAGAAAAAATTATTTTTTACTCAAAACCACTCGTGCCTTGATGATTGAGTCGCATGTGCCCTCCTATTTTTGGCCGGATGTCGTAGCTATGTCTGTCAATCTAGCCAATAGGCTGCCTACTGAAATCTTGAATTTCCGGACCCCCATTCAAGTACTATCGGATTTTACTCAAGTATCTCCATCGTTGTTTTTAACAACCCGAATCTTCAGGTGGTCTGTGTATGTGCATGTCCCTAAGGTCCATCGGTCGAAGTTTGATGCATGTGCGGAAAAATGTGTGTTTGTGAATTATGGGGGCCTTCAAAAGGGGTATCGTCGTTATAATCCTCTCACTTGATGGGTCATTACTACTATGCATGGTAACTTTGTGGAAACATAATATTATTACTCATCCTCATCAAGAGGTCTGTGGGAGAGTAAGGATGACACTCTTGATTGGTTGCACTACTCCATCTCGCCACAGTCGGTTCATATGCCTCACGCGTCTAGCCCAGATCTGTGTCATACTACTCCGACGCATGCATCTCATGTGCCTCACGCACAAGCTATAGATCCAACATCACCAGCTCATGTGCCTCATGCACGAATCTCATCCCATTAGACAGAGGGACCATCTCCGACAGCACACGACGTTGACATAGTACATCTAGACCTGAAAGAGCCACCTCAGCTAGTTTCTTCTATGGATGGTCAGGTAAGTACAGTTCCTTATGAGCCACTTATTTTGGATTCTATTGCTGACCATGATGCAGGGAGTCCTGTGTCACCGAGATATATCTTACCTCCCCGATCCACCAGAGGGGTGAAGCCAAAGAAGTACACCCCTGACCATGATCCTAGATCTCAGAGATATCCTGTAACTGACCTCGTCAGAGGGAGCTTGACTGAGACTGCACGAGTTTTCTCTGCTGCTATTTATATTGATGATATTCCTCAGAATGAGACTGTTGCTATGAGGAGCCCTCAGTGGAAACATGTTATGGAAGAAGAAATGAATGCCCAAAAAAGGAATGATACGTGAGAAATATGTCAGTTACCTTCGGGAAAGAGACCAGTGGGGTGCAGATGAATATATACAGTTAAGCGAAAGGAAGATGGTTCAATTGAAAGATACAAGGCTCGTCTTGTTGCTAAAGGATACACTCAGACCTACGGGATTGATTATTCTGAGATATTCTCTCAGGCGGCCAAACTGGACACCATCCGAATCTTGTTCTCGATTGCTGCCAACTTTGACTAGCATCTACATCAGTTTGATGTGAAGAACGCATTTTTACATGGAGATTTGAGTGAGGAGGTATACATGGAGGGACCACCAGGGTTCTCAGGAGATTTTCATCCAGATGAAGTGTATAAGTTGAAGAAATCTCTCTACGGCTTGAAACAGTCTCCCCGGGCCTGGTTTGGACGCTTTACATTGGCAATGAAGAAATATGGCTATATTCAGAGTAATTCAGATCATACATTATTTCTAAAGCGAAGGGATGCAGGAATCACATGTCTTATTATCTATGTAGACGACATGATTATCACCAGAGATGATACTGATGAAATTGAAAGTCTAAGGGGAAATCTCTTCAGGGAGTTTGAGATGAAAGATTTGGGAATGCTCAAATACTTTCTTGGCATCGAGGTTTCTCATTCACGACAAGGGATCTATATCTCGCAGAGGAAGTATATCATGGATTTATTTGCTGAAACTGGGTTATTTGAATGCAAGCCTGCAGACATACCTATAGCTGTGAACCATGGTCTAAGGATGATTGAGGGAGACAAAAGTGCAAACAAAACTCGATATCAACACATGGTGGGAAAATTAATCTATCTTGCCCACACTCTTCCCGACATTGCATACGCAGTATGGATTGTTAGTCAATTCATGCATAGTCCTCAAGTAAAATATATGGAGGCAATCTTGAGGATTTTGAGATACTTGAAAGGGTCTCCTGATACTGGGATTATCTTTTGGAAGTATGGACATTTGAGGATTGAAGCCTACACAGATGCTGACTGGGCCAGTAACCCGGTTGATCGACGCTCAACAATAGGATATTTCACTCTTGTCGGTGGTAATCTTGTTACTTGGAGGAGCAAAAACAGAAGGTAGTGGCATTGTCAAGTGGTGAGGTAGAATTTCGGGGTGTGGTTCGTGAGGTAACAGAAGTATTATAGATCAAGAAATTGATAACAGAATTGGGCTTTGCACCAACCCAAGCGTGCCCACTGATGTGCGATAATCGACCAGCTATCCAGATTGCACAGAAACCAATTCAACATGACAGGACCAAACACGTGGAGATAGATAGGCATGTCATCAAAGAAAAGATTGAGGATGGGTGCGTTGTACTCCCATTTGTACAGTCTGATGACCAACTGGCAGATATTCTCACAAAGGCAGTGAATGGTCATCGTGCAAGTTAGGTGTCGAGTATCTTACACCAAACTTGGGGGGAATGTTGAGAAAGTCAAAGAGATAAAAAAAGGATAAGGATTACACTAATCCTTACCTTAACTGAATTCCTTAATTCTAGGGATTATGGAAGAGTGCAGAACATGTGTTGTACTCTATAAAAGTCAATGTAAACGATGAAAAAGATGAATAAGAGAGAAATCCTACTCCCGTGGACGTGTGTTTTACCGAACCACGTAAATCATTGTCTTCTCTTTACTTTTCACAAATCCATATCATAAAATCAACAATCAATTGATTGTTGGTGCTTTTACGTGAAAGGGTCTAGGGACAGGAGCTCTTATCATGTTAACAGTTGATGAGATTTCTCTTGAATCTGTATTGGAATTTATTTTACGTGAAGGGTCTAGGGAAGAATAGTTTTGTGGAATTTCTATTGAACCTGCATTTGGAAGTAGTCTATTTACTATCTGGTGTATCTATTCATTATGTTTTATCAACTCGATTGTGCTTCTCTTGTTCCGTTGGCTAAGTTTTTGTTTTTCTATAAGCAAAATTTTATTGAAAGAAAGTGTTATTACATATGTACATGTGCAGTATTTCCTGCTTTGCTTGCTCTTTCAAAACATGTTTACATATCTAGCACGCAAGGTATGGGAGAGACATCCAAACTGATATTGAATGCACAAAGGAGTGTCTCCTTGCTTTGGCCTTGTGCCATTGCCACAATGTGAATTTGAGCTGTTTCAGTATTTCATCGACACTGATTTTTTTGTTGCTCAAAATGCTTCTTGTTTCTTTTGTTCCAAATCATCCAGGCTGCTGCTTATTGATATCCAGGTTTGTTCGCATATGTCTAAGTTTTTGCTTTGACGGCATAATTACAAAAAAAAAAAGTTCAGGTCGAGATCTTATATTCAGATTAATGCGCATTTAATCCAGAATTTTAATAATGATCATTTAAATGATGTGAATCCGACGGCCACGATTAGAATTTTGGACCTAAATCTCATTAATCTGGATATAAGATTTATACGATAAAAATGTTCATATTATAACTCAGGGAGACGAGCCTTGCATGAAGATGGTTGTGACATCAAGAGTATCTAATGGTCTCAACATTGCGTGGTCAAAACAACTAGATTACTTTTTTTTGGTAAGCAAAACAACTAGATTACTAGAGTATAGAGCATGTAATAATGATGACAACTCTATTTAGCTTTTGTTAAAGTTTATTGCTCTGTGATTGAATGTTTATGACGTTGATATAGGTTATTGAACAAATGTAGTCGTGTTTATAACATGGAACATTTATGTCATTGGCAGCTCTATGGAGTGATAACAACACTCAGTTTTTGTTTACCATGTTATACATGTCCATGATTTTTACTGATGATCTTGGTGTGAGTAGAAATTGCTCCATCGCTTATGGTATTTCACTTTACAGTACGTATGAGTGAACCTAATTATACGATCTGAAATTTATATTTTTTTATAAGTAATGTTGTTGAGCAGATTTGAACTCGTGATCTATAAGTGCAATTGTTTTTTAACAAGTCATATGAGTACAATTGTCCCTCCCATATATATTAGGTCAATCCCTCTTCCACATCTTAAATTTATGTAAATACTGCAGCTGCTCAGTGAGTTTTGGAGTAAGCCTTTCCATTGAAATAATTCCAATTTTTTTTATTTCTGATTAAAAATATTTTTTTGATTACAAAATATTATAGAATAAATTGAGCACTAGGGGATTTCAGCCCCCTAATTTGGCGGCTAGTTTGGCCCTTGAAGTAGGTTGAATATTAAAAAGTAATATGGACCTGGATATTTTAAGCCTTCTCCTTTGAAAATGGACTCTTATGGGCTGGTTGTGCCTGCCTTTCCTGCCGTATCATTTGGCCTATATGTGATGATACTAGCATGTTTATTTTTCATTCTTATGGGCTGATTGTGCTTGCGTTTCCTTGCCGCATCACTTGGCCCATATGTGATTATACTAGCATGGGCCAATTTCATGTTGCCATACAGACCGGCCCGTATAGTAGTGAAAAAAAAATCCGATGTCTAGAATCCTATAATCCCAAATAAATAATTATGGTCTCACTGTCAGATACTGTGAACTAAAGATAGATCAATGTTATCTTAAAAATATAAATATTAATAAAAAATCTAACCCTAAGATGAGATTAATTTTAGTCATTGGATTACACCATATTACAAATGAGGACCATTGTCATTTGTTCGAAACATAGTATTTTGTACACTAAAATTTCTCATAGTATGGTGATGAATGAGTTCCCAGTGAATCTCAAGTTTAATCTTTTTTGGTAAGTTAATGTATTATAAGCTTGTAAAGATATTTACATGTTTACAAAAGTTTGGGTTTGGGCTTGGGCTTGGGCTTGGACTTGGGTTTGGGCTTGAGCTTGAGCTTGAGCTTGAGCTTGGTTTTTGGCCCAGATCAAAAAGAAAAGAAAAAACAACAACACCAATAAACACCATCGAAATCTCACAATTAATCCCTCTCCGCTAAGTCACTAAGATAAGTCTATCTGTCTCACCCTGTTTTTTAGAGAAGTCTCAAGTATAATTTTAAAGATCGAAGTGACCATTTATAGTTGTCCAAGCAGCACCAAGAAGAAATAGAGAAAACTTCCCGTAACGAGTGATATATATCGATTAAAAGGTGTTAGGTGCCAAAATTTCTGGCCGTCGAATTTCGATCCAATGGTCAGATCAAATACACCACGAATGAGTGGGAATAGTGAATGAAATCTTAATCTCGCATAATTTATCCAAATTTGAATACACACAGATTTGTGATAAATATTCCAGACTCCATGCTGCCCAGGTTCTTAAACAACCCCATTGTCCATCTTCTTCACGATTTCATCTTTTTTCTTCACTATGAGATACCAGAAAATCATAGTTATGAGATACCAGAAAATCATAGGGGAAAAGAGTGCAACAACCCCGTCTGCTAAGAGACAGGTTAAACACTTAAATGAAAACTCCAGTTTAACATGTAAAATGTGTTAATAATTTTGCGGGCCAAAATCGTGTCGGGTCTATTTAGCAGATTTGTGGGTATTTGATCTGACAGTCGGATCGAAATTCGACGGTCAGAAATACAATTCGGCACATAACACTTTTTAATCAGTATATATTGCTCGGTACTGGAAGTTATCTCTAGAAGGAATAAGTGAGACGAATACCAATAAACTATTCCGATAACTTCATTATCCAACTAAAATAGTTGCCCAAATCCATAATGTATTAAATTTTTTTGGTAATTCCAAAATGTATTAAATCATGCAAAGGTGTGGAATTCATGGAGGTATGTTAGGTTTACAAAATAAAAGGTTACAAAATTTTGTAAATTTGTAAACTATATCGTTTTGAAAATTAACGAAATTTTGTGAGACCAATAGTTTATATATTTAGGGTCCTTTTACTGTCGATTTATGTACATGCGTGTGATTTGGATTACGAGCATCCACGTTATCATCATCATATGTAGTAACCAAGTTTTATCGTTTGATTTTGATTGAAATAGTTAAGGTTCCGTGTGTTTACTTTGAATCCCCAAAAAAAACACCTAACAAGAAGATGAAATCTCTTCGACCACACTAGGGAAACTCACTCGACCAAACCGAACCAGAAGGCTAAACCAATTGCTATAGGAGTACCCACGAAGTAAAAGGACCAGAGATTGATGTCGGCACCCACTGCTGGCCTGGCCATGCCACGGAGGATGCCACAGCCGGTCGTCTGCGGGTAGTTTCCAAGCTCACACAGGCCGATGATGGGCAAAACTGAGATAACGAAGAACAAAAGCTCTTCATCTTCTGTAAATAGGAGATAAGGGATTTTGGAATCAAGAGTTCTTGAAATTCTGGTGAAAAGGAAGATTAGGGAATTTTCGATGAAGATGAAGAACGATTTCATGTATATATATATACATATATATATATATCAGGGTGCAGTGTAATTTAGTTAAAGTGTTCAGGATATTTTGGTCTTTTGTCCTTCCAGCGAGTTAGTAAATTTTCAAATCAAACGTTTTAAAGGGATTGACACAGCGCTCGCAGTCATGATTTGATCGAAAACCGTGGATTTCACGAGTTGTACCTGTGTAAAGACCGTAATCAAATTAGAAGTAAACAATATTCCGCATTTGATTACGGACGTTAAAAACTGTAAAAACATCCGTATTCACATGTTATCTACAACTGTAAATGGATCCTTATGTGATTAAATTTTGCAATTTCTCTTTCAAACAGATCGAAATTTTGAAGGTTTACAAAATCTTTTATTTTGTAAACGTACCATTTTTTACCGATATGCTTCAAGATATTAAAGATGGATGCATATTTTTTTTGTAGGTAAAAGTTTTATTTATGAAAATTTGTATAGTATACAATGCAATCTGTGGGATAGGCCTCGTATCATGAATTCACTTGAATTCAATCTTTGTTATCTAGGTGTTGATCTAATACTTCAAGTCTATCGTGGATAGTAGTCCTTGTCGGGCTTTCTCGAACAGTGTTTCCTTTTTAGAATCTTGAAATGATTTATCAGCAAACATTTTTTCCCGAAATTCGTCAATACTTTTTCTTGCTTTATCAGTCTTGTCCTCTAGGCATCTTGAAGACTTCGTAGCTTCAACTGAGTTCTTTGTCGCCTCAATTTATCTGATCTGGCTTTGCGGTCATCCATTTCCTTAATTTTCCTGGCTATTTTAGCACTATACATATCGTTTCCACCAATGGTTCGGAAAGGGGTGGAGTTTGCCACAAATCTCGTATCAGCTATGTCTGGTGGCCCCCATATTCGATATTTGGTTTTCTTCCCGACTGTCATTGTACGAAATTCATATAATCGTTCAGGATTCTATGTTCATGGGCCTCGGATCTCCCCCAATTCGCAATTGGATCTACTAGAATTGTCAGTTAGGTTTGATTCTCAATTCCGGTCCATGTTTTACCTGAAATTGATCGGAGCTCTGGCCAATTGCCTTTGCAACTCATTTGAATTCTCTTCCTCAAATTACCCTCAAAGATGGATGCATATTTAATCCGCCTACTCCGCTTATGCATCTTGAGGGCACATTTATATATGTCTATTGTCTACTATGAAGGATGGGCGATCTATTTAATTGAGCTTGTATAGATATATCCGTTCCACGCATAGCTTTAGCTTAACATATTTTGCTATAGCACAACATCATCTTATACATTAAACAATATTTTTTTAAACTCGTGTGGGATATCTCACACAAAGCATCCGGTGTGAGTTATCTTATTGGTGAGGAATGACAAGTTCTTCTCGGCAATATAACCTAGTGTAGGTCCGTCCTATGCTGGGCCGAATTTAGAATTCGATAATGGGGGGTGCTTGATCATTTTATACCGTGTCCAAAATTCTAAAACCTGATGACATATGATATCAATCTTAATTTAAGTTCAAACGTTAATGTTATCTTTACCAGCATTTTGGGTCGCTGGAAAAAAAAATCGGTCAACATTTTCGAAATTTTTGGGTTGCAATATTTCAGGAACCATTCATAGAATTTAATTCCGGAGATCAAATGATAGCATTTAAGGTTTAGGGTGTAGTATGGCCTTACCTGTAGATGAAAAAGTGAGAAACATGAGAATTAGTATGACCTCCAGATGTGTTTGCTGCTTATCCCAGCCAGCGGAAGAGACTCTAGAACACTTATTTTCTTATGGCGAACTGGCCACATATCTATAGGATACATTTGAGAGGAAATGTAGCCTCCCCGCTGCTATAGTTTCAATAGAAACAAGGTTTGAGCTTTGGAACAAACCTCGTCTATCAAAGCGATCTATCAAATTCTTCCTGCTGTCATTTGTTGGAGTATATGGACGGCCAGATGCACAGCAATCTTCCAAAGTGAGGTTGTCTCCCCCCCTCTGGTAGCCAAGGAGGTCGTCACACTGCTGAGACAAGTCGCATCGGTAGCAAATTTGACAAAACCAACAAGTGCAGCAGATCAAGATATAATGTTAGCCCTGGACGTCAATCTTCCAGCACCATCCTGCCAGGATGCGCTTGTAACTGCTAGGAATATCTCATCTGGATGCTCGCACAGGGCCACAGTCTCCACTTACAAGTCCTCAACCTCTAACATTGCTGGAATTGGAGTTCTTATTAGGGACCAAAACGATGCAATCCTTGAAGGTTGCTACTCGTCGACTAGTATCCCTCCTGTTCCACGCCTTCAAGCTATTCTGAAGGGACTCAATTTTGCAAGTCACGGAACTTCAGCAACGTTGAATTGGAGGTGGAACAAAATCTGTCATTTTTATGAACTGGTAAAGGCTATCCCTGGAAAGAATTCCCAACATACATGACAATCCGCCATATCCTGCAGGAGAATACAAACTTCAAACTCACGAAGTCCGCAAAGGGGTCACAAAAAGCAGCACTCTTTCTAGCCAAATGGGGATTCGAACACGGCGCCCACAATTTCTTCACTGAAGAAGCACTCCTGGCCATCCAAACTTGTTCATGACCGCGTTATTTTGGTATTCAACACTCAACTCATCTGTTGCTGCAGCACAATGTGGACCCTGATAAGCTAGTCCGCATGAACAAGATACTGCTTCTCTATTGCAGGGATTGTGCAAGTCAAGTACATAGGGTTGATCAAGGCACATAGATAGGCACTCACGGGGGAGGCACACACACCATTTCATTGTAAAAGAGGCAAGTCGGGTGCTGTACTCTTTTTCCTTCTCCGGATTTCCCACTTACCCCGGAGGTTTGCCAGAAAAGATTTTGAGGAGGCGGGACGATTTACCTTCTTCACTTAGTAGCTGTTCGGGAGGGTAGGAGTTACCTGAATTGACCCCGAACAAATAGGCATTAGGATCATCAAGGGTAGTATGCTTTTTTTTAGGTTTCGTTGCTCACTAGGATTACCTATACAAGGACAATTTCGTCCTAATCTAGGTGAACTGATTAATAGGCCCTCCTCACCCTAGATCCATTGAACCATCTTTCGGCAATATGTATCTAGGGTGTAGTTATTTTAGTGGGTTAGGAAGCCCAAAATAATGTACTATCAACTTAAACGTCAATGAAAACTTCTTCTTAAAAACAAGATGGCGTTTAAGGTTTAGATTTAGTTTGTTTCTCTGTAATCTTATATTTATTGAGTTTTAATTTTCTTTAGTGGCGAAGTCGCCGAAACAGAATTCTATAACTGGTTCCCTGAAAGATTTAGACATGATGATTCCAAAAATATTGGCAGATTTTTTTTATCCGATCCGAAGTAGCTGAAAAATATTTATAATATCAATACATATAATATACAAATAAAATAAATCATCAAATAAATAAATATATATATATATATATATATAATGAGATTCTCAGGTGTACAGCCTTATATGTACAGGCTGTGTACAACCACAATCTCAACCATCAGATTAGTGACTACCTGTGTTTGTTTGAGTGACGTGGATGATTGCAATCGTGGTTGTACACAGGCAGTACACATGAACATAACATAATTGCATAATTTAATTAAGAACCAGCTTCGTATGGTCAGCTTGGTGTGGACAGTTTTTCCCTTCGTGTGGACAATTTTTTCGTAGCACCATCCG
>JAOYMZ010092338.1:0-10605 GCA_025802335.1 Pinguicula primuliflora
GGGGTGGGGGTGCGCCATATCACTTCTGGTCAAAATCTTTTATTGGCGGTTAATTTTGGCACTCGAATAACTTCAGCACCCGAAAAAAATTGATATAAGTTATATGGAAAATTTTTGGGTGCAAATTTTATGGTATCGAATTTTGCCTTATGGTATCGAAATTTATTATTGACATTTGGATTTGTGTTTCAACGGCCGAGAAACACAGAAAAAAATTGTAAGTAGTTGTATGGTCCCAAATTTTTATCTGGCGCATCGTATATTGTCAATTTATTCAAATCTCGCAATTGTAATTTTTTTACTATTTATCGTGGAAAAGGCCGAAAGCCCAAAAATTAGGTTATTTTTGCAAATTCCTTACTCTTTTAAAAGCTGCCTCTAACATGACTTAAAAAAAATGATTTTAAAAGGAAGGTATAAAGTGTTTTAATTTAGAATTTAAATTTCGTAAAAGTAAAAAAATAGTATTTATTTATATGAGCAAAATTATCGATTGTTATAATAATTGATGAATATTTTGATATTATTTAATTGTTTATATGGGTAAAACTATCTTAAAAGTGAACTTTGAAATAATTATAAAATTATCATCGCCTTAAGCTTCCCAGAAGCAACTCCGTTGAAGTTTTTGACTTTTGTGGAGCTTTTCACCGTTAGCCCACCGACAGAAGCCAAAATCCCAAACATTTTAAAAATAATTTCTACGATTGGAAAGATAAAAATAACTTTTGAGAAAAATTTGCAAACATAGACATAAAAGCTCTCATAGAGTTGCTTTTGGGAGGCTTAAAACAGTGACAATTTTGTAATTATTTCAAAGTTTACTTTTAAGATAATTTTGCCCATATAAATAAATCGATAATACTAAAATACTATTAATTATCACGTATTATATCAAATTTGGTACAATATTTTTTTAACTTTTGCCACACTAAAGACTTCACTTCAAACACTTTATAACTTCTTTATAAAACTACCTTTTATTAAAAGTCCTCCTGATAATTACTTTTACAAAAGCACAAAAATTTGGAAACATAACATTAATATGATCGTACTAGCTTATCGTGAATTTTTGTAAACTTTTGACAAAATCAAAATTCATCATAATTTTCAAAAATTATTTTTGTTACAGTGACTTTGCCGTAAAAAGAACTAAGATCCTAAAAAATAATGATTTAAAGAGCAACACTTAATCAAAGTTAAGTTGTATATTTTCAATTGTTGAAATCAAAATATTCATTTTCTAAAACGGATGCTAAATTTTTATTCCAATGATCCAAATGATGGTTTACTGAATATAAGAAAAGTTTGGTAGGTGGAGGCTTGTTCTTACCACAATAATGATAGGTATATATAATTTTGATATACATAGTTATGTACAACTAATAGAATATATACATGTGGGATGATGCATCAATAAAATATGTATTCTCTGTTATAATGCAAAAATGCTAAGTGTACAAAAATTTTTTGTAAAAAATTTGTACAAACTACCAACAACGACTGAATTGTTGTAGGGATAATTCATAAATATGATCTAAAGGTAATTAAATTTAATTCAATAGTTAGTATTAATTTCTACAAATTGTGTACAAAAAAATTGTATACATTTCTCATTACAATTATGTATATTAAATTATTATCACTATTGTCTTTACCTGATGTCCATGTCACTTATTTAGTTGGGTCATCTAGAGTAGTTTTATGGTCCAGACTCCTTATTTCCGGATTAATGAATTAGGTCCAGAATGATAATTGTGGCCATTGATTGTAAACACTTGTATGGTCTGGATTATCATTCTGGGCGTAAGTTCATTAATCTGGACATAGGATTCTGGATTGGATAATTTCTCGGATCATCTACGGTCTAACTACAAGGGAAGTGAAACGCGGGCCGCCGCTATTTTTGTGATTAATTAGCCCATTTGGTACAATTCCTTAGCATAATTGGGCCCAGTGTATAGCCCGAAATCGCCATGATTCCCCGGCCAGACCGGCCGATTGGACCGCCACTCCGTGTCACGTGACGACGATCATTTGCCTTTCTTCTTGAGATCACCGTGGCAGCAGCCAACAGGTTCCGTAGGAAGAAGACTGAGAAGTAGGGTGGGTGGTAATTGGTTCTTCATGGCAGCCTTCGCCTCGTTCTACTATTATTCCCCTGTTCTGCCTTCTATGGCCCCTTCGGCGCGCGGCCCTGGTTGGCCTTCTATCTCCTTTTCGGTTGCTGGTCCATCAAAGAGATTCGGTGAATTACGACGTTTATGGACTCGGGTGTGTGCCTCTTCGGATTCGTCTTCTGCTTTGGAATTTGCCGGCGGAGATGAGAAGTCACGGTCCAAGGTGGGGCTGTCCATTCTCTCTTATTTTGGATTTGTTGCCTAATATTATTGTTGTTTATTGTTGCCAAAGAAATTGAGATATTTGATAGTGGTATGCTTATGCAAATAATTTCGGAATTTTTTTAAATCATGGTTGGAACTTGGAAGTAGTATCGGTTATTGGCTTTGATGTCAGATGTGGGAGAAAATGGTCGCACCGGGATATAAAACCTGAAGCGAAATTTTTCTTTTTGCTAGTAACGTCCCACCTGATAATAGTTGTTGTAGGATTGGGAAATTCTTTGTTGCCGATGAGATCGTTGGTACTAGCAAATAGGGCTGTAATCATGATTCAAGATGTAATAGAGATGATTTTTCATGTTAGATGGAAGATTCGTTTTTGAGAAGTTATGAAACTTCTTTATTTGGCTTCTGGCTAATAACATCGTACCGAGTAGTGTATGGATTCGGAATTCTTTTCTTGCTGATAAGTATTAGGTACTAGGAAATAGGATTGTATCATGATGCACGTGAGATGATTTTTCTTGGGACATGGAAGGTTTAAGAACTCATGGGACTGCATTATTTTTCATTTTGCTAATAACATTCTATCGGTGTATAGTTGCACGGATTGGAATTTTATGCTTGCAGACATAAATATTTGGCACTAGCAAACACGGCTGTATCATGATATACTGGGAAGTCATGAGACTGCATTATCTTTCAGAAATCAGTCCTCTTTAATCTTATACGAGATATAGAGCCGTTGGATGTTAGCCTCGTGCAGAAAGGTGTATCGCCTACCACTATAGATGCCATGAAGAGAACTATATCTGGGATGCTAGGCCTGCTTCCGTCCGACCAATTTCAAGTGATGATTGAAGCTCTCTGGGGTCCTATTTTCAAGCTGTTGATTTCTTCTATGATGACAGGGTATGCTTACTTCTTCACATTCTACATTTAGCACGTTATACTGAATCAAAGGAGTAAAAAGTTTCTTAAACTTTCACACTGGGAGTTATTGATTCATATAGACGGAAATATGCCATCTGGCCTTGAGTCTCTGTTGGAATTATTTTTCCTTATAATAAGGTTTACGTGCTTCTCAGCAAGAAAGATACCAATTTTCTCTTGTAAAATGTGAAAAATTGAGAGCGTTGATAATGACAACTTGCTAACGATAGCGTTGGATATTGCGAATGCGATACCAAGTGTATTGAAACCTTCGGTTTGATTACTTCCATTTTTTTGCAGGTACACATTGCGAAATGCTGAATATAGGCTTACGCTTGAGAAGAACCTTGAAATATATGTAGGGAATAAGAATACTGATAAACTGAAAACAGATGATTCTAAACCAGACAGGGCGATGGGAGAAACTTACAATGAGGAGAGCTCAACTGATGAGACTGGAGTATCGAGGTCTAAAATTCCAGGATTTGGCGAAATGACCCCTGAAGCTCGCAAGTATATTTTGGACTTGCAATCTCATTTGTTTTCATTAAGAAAGGTATGCTGCTACTGCTTCTGAAAGCGCACACCGAACGTACACTTATACCAAACATTTTGAGTTGTTGGTGTTGCTTACATATTTGATAAGGTTATTGTTCAAATAAAGACACTTTTGCAGAATATTTTTCTAACCAATGGTGGAACGTGTTGACATATGTTGTCAAAATTAGATTTCCTCTGTTCTGTTAATTGTTCATTAGGTTGGATTTTTGAGCTTCTAAAAGGTTTTCAATGCCAACCCTTTCAGGAACTCTGGGAAGTTAAGAGGAAAAGTGCTGCCCTTCAAATGCAACAGTTTGTTGGTGAAGAGAAGAATGATTTATTGGATTATTTGAGATCTTTGCTACCAGAAAAGGTATGTCATGCATAAAAAATGTATACCAATACCAATACCAATACCCGAAAAGGATTTTTTCGTTCTCTTATATGCATTCATTATCTGGTTTATCTTCTTCAATTCCAGGTTGCTGAGCTTTCAGAACCAACATCACCAGAGTTGAAAGATGTAATACATTCAGTTGTGCATGGTCTCTTGGCTACCCTATCTCCTAAAATGCATTCAAAAGGTGCTGATCCGCTGGACAATAGCACCATAGGAGCTTCAAGCACTGAAACAGAAGGAGATTCTGTCGATCTTGCAGATAACGCTTCGCTTCAATTCCAACCTCTTATTTCGTTACCCCGCGATTACCTCGCTCGCTTGCTGTTTTGGTTAGTGGATGCTTTCTCCTTCGCAGACACTGTACTCAGACGCTGGTTCCAAGTGAATTATTAACTAACAATTTGCATGTATGTTTTTTTCTTTAGGTGCATGCTGTTGGGACATTACCTTAGAGGATTGGAATACAGGTTGGAGCTTATGGATCTTCTTTCATTGCCATGTTCTGCAGAGAATGAGCTTCCAAACACCGAGCAACTCGATTGAACATTTGGTTTGATGTAAGTAATGGGTACTTGTATAAAAGGATTCCACTATTCCAACAAAATATAAATCTGGAACATTTGGTTTCATGTAAATAACTATCTGTTTAAATCGTTCTCCACCAGCATCAGCACTGGCCTTGTTATAGAACCGGTACAGCAGTGCAGATTTTGACAATTGACGCTCCGAGGTACAAAAATCATATCCTTCATAGAGATGCTTCGAGCAACCCGGGCACAACAGCTTGATTTCTTCCCATTTTTTCGAATCGATGCAGCTGCTCATCTTGCTTTTCAGATTTTTCAGATCCTCTCTGTGTCTGCATGGCGTCGGCCATCAGTTGCCATCTTGACAGCAAGTCACCCCTCCGGTAGCGGGTATCTAAAAGTTGGTGCTAAAAGTTGGTCTATTGGTAACTATCATTACCCTTTGTAGAACCATCTTTCTTTCTTCTTCTTGAACAGCCCGTCTGGACACCTCGGAAACCTGGTTGTCTTCCTTGGAACGTGAAAAGATATGTTCTTTCTCTTCCCTTCGATTTCACCCTCAAGAGCTGCCAACATTTCATTACTCCGCTTGATCCCGGTGAAGCATGTGCACGACGATTCAGCTCTGATGCAGGCGAAAGATCTCGCATTGCTGTTACAAGGCCGCGTCTCTCGTTCTCGCCTCCTCCAGCTTCACGCCCGTATTGTCCGGTCATTCGTGCAGCAGGACAATCTGGTTGCCACTCGTCTAATTGGACACTACCCTTCGCATTTAGCGGTTAAAGTGTTTGATTCTCTGCAACAACCAAATATATATCCTTATAATGCAAGCATATCGGTGTTGGCCGAGGAGGGGCTTTACCTGAAGGGCTCTCTTGATTTATAAGGTGCTCGTGTATCGGGGAGTTTCACCCAATGACTTGACGTTTTCGTTTCTTCTCAAGGCGGTCTGTAGTGTAGGGAGGGTGCTGGTGAGGAATGCGTCAGACAAGTGCACGCCCATGTTCTGGAGTTGGGTTTTGGACAGAATCCTTTTGTTTGCAATGGCTTGCATGCGGGTTATGGCAAGGTGGTTAAGAATCTAAGTTGCGCTCGTCGGATTTTTTAGGAAATGCCCGACAGAAGCTTTGTTCATTGCTGGACATCTTTGATTTCTGGGTATTCTCGGCTTGGATTAGTAGAAGATGCCCTTGAGCTGTTTGTGAACATGTTGGTGGAAAATCTACTGCCCGCAAGGGATACGATGGTTAGTGTTTTATCCGCATGTTCAAGTCTGGCTGATCAGCACATCTAGAAATGGGCGAAGGCGGTTGCAAAAACGATGATGGTACGGAAGTCGGTGAATGAGATGACAATAAGGTCGGAGGCGATCACGATAAGGGCAGTAACTGAATCGACTAAGGCTGCGACGGCGGCACCCATGAACTTTTAAATTCTACGGTTTTTCACCATCGGAGAAGATACAGTAAAAAAATCGTCTTCCGGCTATTGACTTGATTAGAAGGTATTAAGAAGGTTTAGTATTTTATTTCTTTTCTTTCTTTTCTTTTAATGTCTTTTAAGTAAAAAAATAATAAAAGTAAATCAAAAATAAAATAGGAGGTTACATTTCGAAATAACATTTGCGCGGAGGAATGATATAAGGCACTCTCACTATATGTATATCCCCACACCCCCTTACTCACACCATGTGGGAGCGTACACACACGTTAGTGTGTGTGTGGCACCATATTTATGAATGTGATAGGGTATGGGGATGGTGTCCTACTTGAGGGTGTTTTATATCATTTTTGTGAACAAGGTTACAAGGAATACAAAATTGGACATTGTCATGGATAACATGATTTTGGTTATTGTTACGGTTTCGTATCGGAATTGAACCATCCATGAAAAGATTATATATAATACTAAATTTCTCATATTTCAGCAAGATTTCTATGATTTCGTCATAAATTTCTCGAACTCCGATATTTTTGGTTACAAAATGTCTTATATAGGATATATGGAAAATGCTTTGCGTACAACCTACTGATCGAATTTTAAACTGAATATGTGCCAAATGACGAAAATAACCCTGGCTCGACAATGTTTCTGTGCTTAGTGGGGATACTATTTTCGTCATTTCCCCCTTTTTCGATTTAATATTTCGGTTCCATATTGTACGTGTAGCATCTCTCAAGATATATACATGTGCAGTAATTCTTACCTTCTCAATTGTGTACCTAATATTATGATTCCAACAATAATAATTAGAATTCGTCAGATCAAAGCCCTCATATTTTGGCACAATGGTGGACTTCCTCACAAACATCATTTAATACTAAAAATTCGTGGGTCCTCTGCAAATCCCCATACATATCATGAAACCCACAGGCAGGAATGACAGAAAACTCATGTTGTTGAATTCCCATTTCAACTGCAACAACGGGCCAAAGGCGAAGCTTTTACTTTCATTTCGTTTTTTGCCATCTATGCGTGGCATTTTTGGCGTGGTGGGTTTTTAAAATTTTGTTTCATCTTCTTCTCCGACGAATTCGTCGGAGAAGAAGATGAAAAAGGCCCGATCGGCCACCGTCTCCCCTCACACTCCATCAGCCACCGTCAGCCACCATCTCCCTTCACCCGATCGGCCACCGTCTCCCCTCACCCTCCATCAGCCACCGTCTCCCCTCACCCACTGCTTAGCTACCGTCCGTTCTCCTTTTTCCGGTGCATCGGACCGGGAAATCGGGCACTGCACGGTTCTAAACCGTGCGGTGCAATCCGGCGGTGGTGCGGGCCGAATTTTCACCTCTAGTTGATACTTCTTCCTCTCTACTAGCCTTAGAACATTAAATAAAACTCGAAACATTAACATTGTGGACCAGAATACATGAGTGCATATATAATTCTCAAAAAATTTTTATAACACGTAAAGTCTTGTACTATTTTAATGATAATTATTATGAAATCAACAACTAAAATTCGTGTCAACACGTTTTACTCGTCATGAATGGAGAGGGAATGCATTTAATATAATATTCTATATATATCATGTACCCAGTCGCAGTAGAACTGGGGCCGGCGTTTGGTGGGATTACCATTTGACTGACCGTGTGATAAGGTGCCTGCCTGGCTCATTACGTACTAAACCCCCCATCATTTATCGTTAATCATCCATCGCCACCATTTCAAATTCACATCTCCGTCCGAATTATGCATAATCACTGGGGAGGCTCTCTTGAAATCACGGCCGTCGATCCTCCTCCGGATGATGATAGAAGCCGTAACACGGATTGGGACCGTGCGATCTTGGACGAGACTCAGCAAAGCTGGCTGTTGGGACCAACGGAGAAGAAGAAGAAGAAGTACATCGATCTCGGGTGCCTGGTATGCAGCCGTACCGCATTCAAATGGACTATCTGGTCCGCCGTCATCGCGATTACGGTCATCACTCTTCCGATCGTCGTCGAAAAATCATTGCCTAAACATCGACGGACAATCCCGCCGCCGGATAATTACACAGTCGCCCTACACAGAGCGCTTCTCTTCTTCAATGCACAAAAGTGTACGTATCGTTATTTATTTTTTTCTATTTCAATCCACCAATTTGTTATTTGGTATACAGTGTACTCTCCATCTGTCTCCCTTGTGAAATGACATATTTGCCCGTTTGGTATGGAAAATCTCCGTACCTTTGGAATAACAGTAACACAGTGAATCCGAGTTGCACTGTGTGCTGTGGGTCGGGTCTACCCGACCTGAACCGACAGATCTCATCCGATTTATAGTTCCGTTGATCGGGGGCCAAATCTGGTTTTTTTAGTATGTCCCATTTGAGCTAATATCAAATCAAGTTTAGGACTTCATTTCTGTTTGTTGTGCAGCTGGTAAATTGCCCAAGAACAATGGCATTCCGTGGAGACGTGATTCCGGTTTACAGGACGGGTCGGACGCTCAAGTCGGGTTAGTGGGAGGTTATTATGATGCTGGGGATAATATCAAGTTCCACTTTCCCCTGTCATTTGCCATGACGATGCTAAGCTGGAGCGTAATAGAATATCAGCACAAGTATCGGGCCACCGGAGAGTATGATCATGTCAGGGATCTCATACAATGGGGGGTGAATTATTTGATGCAAACATTCAACTCATCCGCCACAAAAATCGACAAAATTTATTGCCAGGTTAACGGAATTCCCTGGCATTCTTAACATCAGTTCAGTCAGTCATGCTTATGCCTTTTTGTTTCTTTGTTTGATATTAGTGTTGATGGGTTTTCTTTCTCTCGCTTACTCTCTCCAGGTTGGTGGCTCACTAATAGGATCTAAGACGCCCGATGATCATTACTGTTGGGAAAGGCCTGAAGACATGGATTATCCACGTAAGGTCCAAATCGCCTACTCGGGTCCGGACCTCGCCGGAGAAATGGCGGCGGCCATTGCCGCTGCATCCATCGTCTTCCGTGACAAACCTTCCTATTCGAAGGACCTCAGCCGCGCTGCTCAAACAGTTTATGAATTCGCCAGGGATAGAGGAAAAAGAACAACCTACTCCAAAGGGAACCCTTACATCGAACCCTATTACAACTCCACTGGATATTTCGATGAATACATGTGGGGGGCGGCATGGTTATACTATGCAACGGGAAACAATTCATACTTCTCTCTGGCTACCAATCCTGGGCTGCCCGACAACGCAAGGGCATTTGATAATATCCCTGATTTGAGAGTGCTGAGTTGGGACAATAAATTGCCGGCTGCCATGGTGTTATTGACGAGAATAAGGCTGTTCTTGAGCCCGGGGTATCCTTACGAGGACATGCTCAGGAGGTATCACGATGTTACGGGGCTTAACTTGTGCTCTTATCTTCACAGATACCAGGTTTTTAACTGGACTGCAGGTATTCTAAGACACATTTTTATTCGACTCTGATTACCAAGTTCAGCAGTGTAGTGAGAGATCCTAATTCATGTGGTGGCATTGGCATTTGCAGGAGGAATGATCCAACTCGGACGTGGGAGACCACAGAATTTGCAGTACGTTGCGAACGCAGCGTTTTTGGCTTCCATTTTTGCAGACTACTTGAATGCCACTGGTGTCCCGGGATGGAACTGTGGACCAGATTTTCTCACCATTGATGTTCTCAAGGAGTTTGCCACTTCTCAGGTATAGTACCTTGATCTATGTTCGAGATGTCGGTCGCCCAACATTAGGACGAGCAAAGTCCTACCTGATATAGTGAATCATGAATTTCTTTTTCTATGAGCTCTCATTTTCAATGTACTTTTTCTTCTTGTTGAAGGTGGACTACATATTAGGCAACAACCCGGTGAACATGAGCTACGTTGTCGGATTTGGATCCAAATATCCAAAGCACGTCCACCATCGCGGCGCCTCCATCCCTAATGACAAAACCAAGTACTCATGCACCGGTGGATGGCGGTGGCGCGATGCTACAACTCCAAATCCCAACATTATTACAGGTGCTATGGTGGCAGGCCCGGACATGTCCGACCACTTCAAGGATGTCCGGACAAACTACAACTATACGGAGCCAACTATGGCTGCAAATGCTGGACTCGTGGCTGCATTGGTGTCTCTCACCTCCAGTGGCGGCATTGGAATTGACAAGAACACGATTTTCGGTGCCTTGCGGCCAATGTATACCGCGACTCCTCCACCGCCACCGCCTTGGAAGCCTTGAGAGTTATTTTTTGCTTTACTGTATACATACATAATAATACTGAATCCATTCTCTTACTTTTTTATCACCATCAGTTCTGTATGGCTACCCTTTTCTAAGAAACTTGTAGGTCAATAATGAATTGACGTAGAACGAATCTAATAGTAACGAGTACAACGAATATACCTTTACGTTGTTG
>JAOYMZ010092339.1:0-10605 GCA_025802335.1 Pinguicula primuliflora
TAACCTTCCTTTGGGCCGATTATATTTCGCATGAATATATATTGACATATAACTTTATTGTATAGTTTAATTAAATAATTTTCTTGATGGGCAGACCCTACGCTATTTAATTAATTAGCCCGGCCCAAATCAATTCAGGCCCAAACTAATTTAATTAAAATGGTCTGACCCAATTAATAGCCCAAAGCTTTAGCGGTCCAAATAAATGGCTCAATTTTATTCCTTATCTTTAAGCCCATCAAGAAAAAATCAATTAATTAAATCTTATCTTTATTTTACACCCTTTGGTCCATAATGCTTTGGGACCATGATACTTTAATGATTCTATTCCCTTCACGTGAAGGAAAAACTTTCCTTCTCACTCTCATAATTATTTGTAGGTGGAATAAATACATCTAACAGACTCTCTTGAATCCTTCTCACTCTCATAATTATTTGTAGGTAGAATAGATACATCTAACAGACTCTCTTGAATCCTTCTCATTTCCTTCCCGTGAAGGAACTTCAATGTCAGTGTGAAGGAGAATTTCCTCCAACCGATTCCTGAATCTCTTCATTTTCTTCATCACTTTTATGAAGTCGGCAAATCAAGACCGGTGCAGATGACACCAGCAAGCTGAATTCTCAGCCAACCTTAATTCAAGAAAACTCTCCGGATTCAAAAACAAACTGAAATCCGAAGATAGTTTCCAAAACTTTGGTAACAAATCAACCATAATCAATCATACTAAACACAACCTAAGTAGCACCACAGTCAAATATCCAAAAATCATTTTTTATCACCATTTTCTGCAATATGCCAACTCCAATTTCTTTAAGATTTCGTTTAGGCTCATTCAAGAGGCCCATATTTTTGTTCACCTCCCCTTTTTTATCCGCATCATCAATCGATAATAA
This sequence comes from Pinguicula primuliflora, assembly GCA_025802335.1. Taxonomy (NCBI): domain Eukaryota; kingdom Viridiplantae; phylum Streptophyta; class Magnoliopsida; order Lamiales; family Lentibulariaceae; genus Pinguicula; species Pinguicula primuliflora. Next base: position 898 of record JAOYMZ010092339.1, read on the forward strand.
TGGAGTAAAATATCCATTAATCGAGGGGTGAAATGAAATGAAGAGTTCACATTTTCTTATTCCTTCAAGTGACGTTCATTTTTCTGTGGGTTCGGCTCCTCCACCAGCAAGCCCTTATGATCGAATTACGAGTTCCTTTTTTTACATACATGGGAAGCTAAGCGCCATTAAAAGCAGATAATAAAGTATCTCTTTTACGGGGGATAAAAAAGGAAAGACTGGAATTTGTAGTTGCTGCTCGCATCCATCGCACTAGTTGTAGACTCAGAGTGGCCGAGCTATGGTGCTGTAAGGTCCGGTGGAGGCTGTGTCAAGACTTCAAGCGGAGTGACTCCAGCCCCTGAATCTTGCATCTCATCCTGCTGATATATAACTTGCATAGCCGTCAAGGGAGATGAAAGTCCTGTTTTTGCTAATGAGTCGACTGTAGGGTTAAGAGCTCGGCCTATGTGCGAGAACACAATAGAGCCAGAGGCGTCTTTCAACTCGCAAATTCGACTGGAGAGTTCTCCATTGAGCAGATCCTTCTTCTGTCCATTGATCAGTTCGATAGCACATTTAGAGTTTGACAGTACAATTAGATTCTGCCTCCAGCCTAGGTGAACCAATGAGAGGCCATGCCAGATAGCCCACAGCTCTGCTGTAAGAGGTGAGCAACTTCAAATGTTAATGTAGAAAGACCAAATCTTGGTCCTTATCGGAGATAGGTGAACGCCACCGCACGCTGCAGCATTAGTTGACCGGCAAACCGCAGAATCAATCATAAGAAGATAGGCGTTTGGTGCCTGGCTAGTGTCCGCCTACAATGCAGCATCCAAGTCATGGTTAGCCATAGAGACCGGATGGGTAAAGATCCTTGGTCTGGACAGCAATCGACGTGCTTCAAAGTAGCATGCTGAGATGACATTGATGAGGCTCGACTCCGGCATCTGCTTTCCTTGAAAGATCTCCTCATTACGGGCAGTCCATATTTTCCAGCAAGCTATAGAGAATAGGGCCTGCCATTCAGAACAACACAAGTCAATATTACTTGAAATCCATTCGGAGGGGGATGTGGGGAGGAAGAAAGAGTGAGACAATGAAGGTAAAATGGTGATCCAGATACGCTGATTGTGTTGGCAATCTTGCAGCGCATGAAGGATCATTTCAGTTTGGGAACATCTGTGGCAGGATGGAGAATCCGCCACCCTGCGGCAATATCGTTCTTCGTTTGTCCAAAGTGCTCCATGTAGTGCTCGCCAAAGGAGGAACTTGACAATCTCCGGTACTTCGTTACGCCATAGGGACTGCCATGAGAAATCCGTGGCCGAAGGTACTGGCTGCCTAATAACTCATTCAATTGCGGAGGCACAAGTGAAGTTCCCGTGCATAGAGAGTGCCCAGGAACGTCGGTCTGGACCCGCCGCTGCTAGAGGCCCAGGAATGGTAAGTATCTTGGCCAACAATTCCTGTGGTAGACAAGTGGATAGTTTGGGAATATCCCACACTCCTGCATCAGAGCAAAAATCAGTCACTTTCAAATTTAAATCCGAGCTAGACAACGTAATATATGAGGCATGAATGAGAGGTTGATCGAAAGGAAACCATAGATCCGTCCAAAAATGGACTGTGGTCCCATTTCTGATCACCCAGCATGTATGAGTCTGTACTATCCCGAAGTATTTGGAGATGTTCATCCAAATATGAGAACCTCCTACAATCACAGTTAATGGAATGGATCCATCACGGTCCACCTTGTATTTGGCCCGAAAAATGTGTTTCCATACTCTATCGGGCCCTGCAAGTAATTCCCACACTAGTTTTAGCATAAAGGTGTCGTTTATGTCCCTAAAACGCTGCGGACCCAGGCCACCCTTGGATTTTTGCTAACAGATCTGTGCCCAAGATACTAACGACTTGCGGGCTCCGAGGGCATCACCCTCCCATAAGAAAGAGCGTACTACTCTGTCTAGCTCCTCACAGGACGATATCAGGAAAGAGATGGCTTGCATTTGATAACTGGGGAGGGCACATAGGACAGATTTGCAAAGCACAAGTCGCTCTGCCATAGAGATCTTCCGGGATCTCCAGAAGGATACTTTCTTGCGCATTTTGATTAGAACACCCTCTTGTACTTGTCTAGTGACCCTAGAGTGCAGAATTGGCACCCCTAAGTAAGAACCAAGGTTGTTGACTCATTGAATCCCGAGGATGGCTTCAATCTGTGAAGCCGTATGATGCGTGGCATTGGGGGAAAGCACACCACTGACTTGCATTGGTTGATAGTTTGTCCCGAGGACAAAGAGAAGGTCTTTAGCACTTCGACAATCACACGAACTTGATCGGATGTCGCTTCTGCAAAAAGAAGAAGGTCATCAGCAAACATTAGATGTGTAAGGGAGTATCTACATTTGAAAGAAAGTGGTTTCCAATACCCCCTCTCGACAATAAGATTTATAAGATGAGATAAGTGCTCCATGCATAAAACAAACAGATAAGGAGAGATGGGATCTCCCTATCTAACTCCTTTGCTTGGGGTGAAAGCTGGTCCTCGGAGGCCATCCCAGATGACTTGCATGGATTCGGTACGCGAGGAGGATATGATCACAGTGGATAGTAAGGAGGGAATGCCAGCCTCCCTAAGGGTATCCTTGATGAAGGGCCATTCCATCATGTCGAAAGCTTTTGTGAGGTCAATCTTAATCGCCATATAACCAGTCCGCCCCTTGCATGACCTCATAGTATGGATAGCTTCTTGCGCAGTCACTATGTTCTCCACAATGTTGCGTCTCTGGATGAAACTAGACTAGTTCTGCAATATGAGCAAAGGCATGACCAATTTCAACCTGTTGGCAATGAGTTTAGTAACCACTTTAATGCAAATATTGATCAAGCTAATAGGTCTGAAATGGTCAAAAATTTCCGACTTAGATTGCTTCGAGAGAAGGGATATCATCCCTTTATTTGCATGATAAAGGACCACGCCATCTCGAAAGATCTGGTGAACATAAGACATGAGAGAGTTAGCAATAATGGTCCAGTTATGCTGATAGAAACCAGCAGAATGCCCATCTGGCCTGGCTGCTTTGTCCGGATCCATATCGAATAATGCTCACTTGATCTCTGAATCATTAATGTATTCGGCCAAGATGGATTTGTGAGTACTTGATAAGATAGTGAAACGACCCTGCACGGGGAAAGTCAGCAGCGATGTAGGAGAAGATACATAATTAGAACTGAACAAGTTAGTAAAGTAAGATGTAAACTCGGAGACAAGGATGGTACAGTTCGAGCACCAACTACCATCGGCAGTCTTAACTTTTTTGTGGCATTTCTGCTGCATTTTGGCCACAAATTATCTCGGTTAAGCTGGATTCAAATAACTATTTCTCCTGGCTGTCTCAGATCGTACCTGCACTGCGAAGCCACGAGTTGATGTCTGTTGCGGATGGCACATTATCCTGTCCCGCAGCGACTCTCCCAGCAACGAGTGATAATGCCTGGAATGGTGTCAAGAACACGGTCAATCCGAATTTTGTCGAATGGTGCCACAAGGACCAATTCGTACTGGCCCTCATCAACGTATCTTTGTCCCCTGAATATGAGTCTTTGTTTACTATCTAGGGCACAACTACCTCGTAGTTTTTGGCCCGATTCTATCTTTACTGCCAATTACATTATTAATCGACTGCCTATACCTGTGCTTGATTACAACAGCCCATATTCACTACTTCATGGGACTACACCCGATTATTCAATGTTTCGAGTGTTTTGAAGTGCATGCTACCCTCTGTTACGTCCTTAAAATACAATAAAGTTCATGTATCGCAGTAAGAAATGTATATTCTTAGGGTATAACACTAAGTACAAAGGGTATAAATGTTATGAACCCCTCACCAAACAGGTTTACATATCCCGCAATGTCATTTTTGATGAGGGAACTTTTTCGAGAATTCTTAATATCGCCCCTGACACTAGCTCTGCTGGCGCGTCTTCGACTGCATTGGTGCCTTCTCCAGGTATACACATTTTGCCTAGACATTTACTTGTTTCAGACTTATGTTCATCTGATTTGGTTCCAGATTCTTTGCCACCCGTTGGTCACGCAACTCACGGTGGTATGCCATCAGGCCTTGATCCACCTGCTGCTACGTTACAATTGGCAGATGGCAACGTCTCAATCTCCACTTCAGACATCCCACGTGACTCTTCTGTTGATATGACAGCCCTTGGTGAGCTCTCGTCCGAGGAGATAGGTGGTATGTCTTCGGGCCTTGACCCAGCTGGACCTTTGGGGTTGAGCTCACCTCCGGATCGGCCAGACTGTTCAGATTTGTCACGTGATATCTCTGGTAGAGGAATTCTCTCACCCTCTCTTATTATTTTTCATATTTCGACTCGTCCCGTTATTCGTGGTCAAACAGGGTCTCTTAAACCCAAGTCTTTTCCTGACTTTCATCTGTACTTTGCATCAAAGTATCTTATATGTGCTCTAACCAGTGTGCAGATTCCTCGAGAACCACACACTTACCTACAGGCTCAGGCTTCTCCTGAATGGCGAGCTGCTATGAAAGATGAGTTTGATGCATTAGTGGCCAACTCCACATGGTCTTTATGTCCTCGACCAGTGAATCACAACATTATTTAGAATAAGTGGTTGTACAAAATTAAAACCAATTCTGATGGCTTTATTGACCGGTACAAGGCTCAGCTTGTGGCACGAGGGTTTGAGCAAACCTATGGACTCGATTACGAGGAGACCTTCAGTCCTGTGATTAAACCATCCACTATTCGACTGCTTCTATGTCTCTCAGTCCAGTTCAGTTGGTCGGTTCAACAACTCGACATTTCCAATGCTTTCCTTAATGTAATCCTTCTCGGGGAGGTTTACATGGAACAACATTTATCTCCTCCACTCATCCTGACTATGTCTGTCGTCTACATAAGGCTCTCTATGGTCTCAAGCAAGCTCCTCGTGCGTGGTATGTCATATTGTTTACCTGCCTGCTTGAATATGGGTTTCAGTGTTCTCAGCTGGACACATCTCTCTTCACATTTCATCAGTCTGATGTGCATATTTTTATTCTCGTTTATGTTGATGATATTTTGGTGATGGGTACACACCGACATTTGACTGATGCACTTATCCAATATCTTGGGTCTAAATTCAAACTTCGTGACATGAGTGAGCTAGATTATTTCCTCGGAACGTAAGTTACTCGAGACAGGGAAAGATTACACATTCGGCAGAGCAAGTATATTCTTGACCTACTAAAGAGAACACGGATGTTTGGAGCAAAACCATATCGGTCTCCCTCCTCCACTGATTCGAGGATTCGTGACTCCCACGGAGATCCTCTCTCTCTCGAGGAGATTACACTATATCGCAGCACAGTGGATGCTCTTCAGTATTGTACTCTTACTCGTCCGGAGATTGCATTTCCAGTTAATCAACTCTGTCAGCACGTTCAGCAACCTCTTTCTTCCCACTGACAGGCTGGTAAGCGCATGCTTCGGTATCTCAAATGATCAATTGATCATGGTCTCCTATTTAACAAAGCCAGCTCTCCTTTTTTCCGTCTTCAGGCTTTTTGTGATGCTGACTGGGCAGGGGATCTGTATGATCGTCGATCTACTTCCGGATTTGATGTCTTTCTTGGACCAAACTTGATATCTTGGACAGCCAAAAATTAGAATGTGGTCGCTCGTTCCAGCACTGAAGCAGAATATCGTGCTCTAGCTCACACCACAGCTGATTAATACTGGATTAGGACGGTTCTCAAATATCTACACATAAGTTTGCCTCATCCGCCTGTAATATAGTGCAACAACATGGGAGCCATGTCTGTGACATCTAATCCAGTCTTTCACGCTTGTACCAAGCATATAGAGGTTGACTATCACTTTGTCCGTGAAAAAGTGCAGAATAAGGATATCCAGCTCAAGATCCCAAGATGCGAATATTTTCATCAAAGGACTCGGTACCTCTCATTTTATGAATTTTTGGGACAAGCTAACGGTTTGTCCACTACCCGTTAGCTTGAGGGGAGGTGTTAAGCATATCTCTATGACAAGCAAAGAAGATCCCACAAAATCAGGAGGACTCTATCACGCATGATCTGCTCATTTAATGTCTATAGATCCCACATTCAACATTAATTATGGCAGAAGATTTGCATACTTGTATAGCCGTAGAAACATTAATTATGGGTGCAGGATCCGGTGACAGTAAAAAAAACAAGATTTTAGACATGATTTTCAATTCCGGCCACTAGGATTGTCCATTGACGGAATTGGGCACATCGTTAGAAAGCTTATACATAGAATTGAATATGTTCAAGTTTTGGTGATATTCCGACGACGTTATCACCGTTTAACGGAGGGTTATAAATCCCCTTGGGTTAAGTAATCCTACATAGGGTTTTAGAAATTTCCGGCGACTTCGTCGCCGGAAACCGAACCAAAGCATGAGGCTTTTCATCTACAATGTATAAGCTTTCCAATGATGCGATCAATTTCGAGAATGGATGGCTAATTGAAAAAATTGTACCCGCAAGGAAAAAACTGACCACAGTAAAATTGTTCATAAGAACTGGACTCCATACACCAATATGCACATACATTATGTATTTAGATAAGGCATGATGTTGCATTCTGGAGTGATTCAATATGCACATACATTTCAAATTGGGTTTTCAGATTATGTCTGGTGACAAAGGATGTAAAAAGAAGTATTGGATACCAGCAGAGGAACGTGCTTTGCTAGATGTAGCAAAAGAGTTGGTTTTGGAGGGACTAAAATCTGATAATGGGTTTAGACCCATCTTTTGGAATAATTGCGCAGACGGGATAAGGGCAAAACTAAATGGTAATGACATCTTGGGAAGGCCTATGTGAAGTCCAAAATCTATGTGTGGAAGAAAGAGGACTACACACTCTTGACTTTCATGAGTATGAGTGGTATTTCAATTGACTCTAATAATCACATGATCATCATTGACAGCGAGGAGAATTGACAATCCATTGTTAAGGTATGCATAATGTGTTTTTTAAATGTATGCATAGTCTGTTTATTTAAATGTATGCATAATTTGTTTATTGAAATGTATGCATAATCTGTTTTTTATTAATGAATCTGTTTTTTTGTCTTACAGGCCAACCCGGAGTTTAATTCATTGAAGAGAAAGGCGTGACCCTATTATGATAACTGGTGCGAGATTTTTGAAAGGGACCATGCAACTGGAGATGGTGATAGAGACCATGCACAGACAAGGGAAGACTGTGATAGCACCAAGGATGTGGAAAACTTTATCGATGAGTATGATATTGAGACAGATGAGGAGTATGCTGAGATTGTGGCAACACCAAAGGTTCATACGATCAAATAAGAGAGTGATGGTAAGAAGAGGAAAAAGTCTATAACATCCAAAAAAATAGAATCAGACTCTTTCACAAAGTTCACTCTTAGATTCATCAAGAAGCGGATGCAGATCAAGGAAGACAAAGAAGCAGAAGCTGTTGGTGATGCACCAAAATCAATTGGAAGTATTCTGGCTGAGTTAAAAATCTACCCAAAATTGACCTTCAAAGAGAAGATAAGGATCGACTATACGTGGATGAGGTGCCCTCATGATTGGGCGACGTGGTGCAATCTGGATCATGCTGAAAGAGGCGAGTGGATCCAAGTACTCCTTTCTGAACATCTTCAAAATAAGGATAGATTTGATGCCTCAATGTCATTGCTTATATTGAGGAACTTATGACGCTTTTGTTGAGGAACTTACTTATGTTGCTTGTGTTGACTTCTGAGATTTTGTTGTTATGAATGCTTGTGTTTGGTTATGAATTGTGCAAGTTTGTATTGTTTATATGATTCTGCAGGATGTTTAACAAGTGATTGCATTCTGCAGAAATATGTATCAATCATGCCTACTGAACCGATAATTAAAATAAGGATATTGTGATCATTTCAGCCCTTTTTTTTACTATTCTATCACTCCCTGTCGAATAAACACATCAAAATAAACACGACACCAAACAAATGATAACATATCGAGCTTTCAAATTATCATGCCTTATCAACGGAGTAATCAACCATTATCACATTCAGTTTTATCAAACTTGATAACTCGATAAGGCTACCAAACCTACCCTAAAATGTTGAGAGTAGATGGGGGGAGAGAGGTCAGGAGTTTGAACCCACAAAATCCACTCTTGGCTTATCCTGAGGATTGGTAAAAAAATTGATTCCTCAATGGGCCATAGTGAATAGTGTAGGGAGCCAATTCTTTTTTTTTTAAAATACATATGAGGCTTTAGCCGGAAAAAGGTAGTTACACAGTAGTGTCAAGGAAGATCTAAAAGCATGTAGCCGATTCAGGCTTTCCACTAGCCGGCCTTCAATAGGTGTAATGACTGGAATGATGCTACTTCGATCAGTGTTACGAGTCATGATCGTCAATAGAGAGGGTTGTCGGTCCATTCCGGGAGATGCACTCCCTGGAACCACTCTGGAGGAGTTGACTGCTTCATACGAGAAATGTGGTGTAAAGTTAGAGTAACTTAAAGCCAATTTGGCTAGAAGGTCTGCCCCTACATTTTCCACCCTTGGAATGTATTGCAGCACCACATCCGATCTCCCTTGCAAGCGGTCACGAATTCTTCGCGCAAGAGGTTCGACAACATCATTTTCCTCACGCCGGAACAACAGATCCAGTGCTTCATAACTGTCAGTCATTATTTTCGCATTACAGAGCTTCAAAAAGCCAGTTCTCTCAACGGAGTGCCAAATGGCCCATAGTTTGGCCAGTAGTACCGAGCAGTTGCCTATCCTGCCAGAGAAATCACATATCCAATGGGAGGAGGCATCGCATATAACTACGCCGAAGGCCGCCAGATTGGAGAGGCGGACTACTGCCGCATCAGCATAGATGAGAAAGTCCACTTTCGAGGACGGCAAGGCCGTATGGGTGACTGAAGGAAAGGGTAGGCCATTTAACTCTTTGGAGGATAAGATAGACATGAAATGCATTCTAAATATGTAATTTACACACTTTAATACAAATCTTATCCAAAAAAAAATTGAACCCACGAAAATTTGGAAGCGCCGCGTGGCACCTCCTCCCTACTGCTGTACGGGTCTGGTACATGTAGCACGGCCTTTAATGATAGTGCCTATGTCACGCCCTTTCCATTTTTTATGTCGAAATTTTATCGAAATAAAAAATATCAGACCGTTTTGAAAGATAACCCGGAGCAGGTTTTACATTAAGAGTGTGAAAGAACTCATAGTGAGCAAGAAACAAGTCTTTGTAGAAGAATGCAATTTGGAAGAGCCTTCATTGTCACTTGCCCTTTTTCCCTTGTTATCTACCTGATCCACCATTTATGGATGGCAGACAGTGGAGTGTTGAGAAATGGGGCATACCGATGGATTAGTGGGTTCACTATTCGTCCAATACTGGACCAGGAATTTCGATGATAACTTGCGGTAGCCGGAGCATGGTACATAAGTTTCAGAAGCTGCAAAACAACAAAAAAGAATCAGTAATAAAGAGATGGGTAACCTATAAAAACTAAACAGATCCTATAACCAGTTTTACGGTGGTCAGTTTTCCCTTTCATGGACAATTTTTTCAATTAACCATCCTTCTTCGAAATTGATCGCACCATTGGAAAGCTTATACATTAAATTGCATATGTTCAAGTTTTGGTGATATTCCGACGACG
>JAOYMZ010092340.1:0-10604 GCA_025802335.1 Pinguicula primuliflora
TCTATATATATAGATCCATCAAAGAAAGAAACATAAGGAATTCATAAGAGTTTCTCGTAAGCTCTGAAGAAAGGTTCTGAGGATCTGTATCAAGTGGATGCTCTTTCCAATCGAAGATCTCCACAGTAATGGATTCAGGTGTGTTTTCCGCTGCGTAGTTTCGTCCCAATACATTCCCAGAGCTATAATCATTCCATCATTTTCTTCCAAATTTCTTGCCCAAACCCACAACTTTGAAATAAATGTTCTTCGGTTTCAGCTTCACCTTCATAGATTGGAGAAAGATCAGAATTCATATGTATTCCTCTAAGGACCAAGTTGACTCTCGTGGATGGTCTTGAGTGCAAAATGCGCTAGCTAAACGCAGCGATTTTCAAAGGTAATATACTGCTCCAAGCTTGATAAGCCTCGGGATACATCCCATAAATCTCCGAGGATGTATTATACAATAAAGCATATATGAATTTAGTAGAATAGATTAGGGTATATCCAATTCCAATTATCCTCAGCCATCCCAGGTGCTGCAACAGTCTCCAAATCTTGATTTAGCGACTGAAATTGTGATGAATCCAGCATGTCCAACCCAGTCCAGTCCCAATGCGAATTCGTGCCATCAAAGTTCCCCTTTGTAGCCACTGTAAGCCCATCCTTCGGTTTCTGTCGTCAATGTAGAATTAATTCTCCTCCATAACCAGACGTTATTCACTGAACTTCTCCCACCCTTCATCTCTCGGCCTTTCCATTCCTCCCCATAAAAGGCATTGAAGGCGGTTTGGATAGGTGCTTAATTCCCCATGTGATTCTCCTCAATTTTATGGCATAGCTAGATGGTGAAGTTTTTTGGCATCACCGGTGCATATTCAACCGGTGGTCCTTCAGAAACGGCCATATTCAACCGGTTGTAGATCTATATATTTCGCTGCTTCAAGTTTGTTGTGTTCGCGAAACTGCTCCCAAAGAAAGCTCTACATCGACCTTCGAATGGTATTTTCCCCTTCGGTTCGTTGGGTTTCTTCAATTCAAATCATTTATTAATTCTTCTTCTTGTTCATTTCTATATTTTGTCATCCTCGGTCAATTCTCTTCCTCCTCCATTCTAGCGTTTGCTCCCCGGACAACCGTCTGAGGTTCAGAACAATACTTAATTTGAGCCACTCAGTGAGTGCCCATTTTGGATCTGACTGGGAGGAGTCCGAGTTCTTGCATCCAGGTTGAATTTCTGACATAAGGCCCTGTCATTTCTGTAGAATTCTAATTGGTGATGAAAGCATTATCAAATTTAGTGGCTCCTTCTCAAAAAACGTACTTCCATATTGAATGCATAGTTCCATATTAAAGGTATTGTTAGTTGGCACAAATTTTTGGCAATGAATATTTACCTGTTTGTTAATGATTTCACACTTTTTAAAGAATAATGGAGAACATTATAGTCAGAATATGGACTGCTGCCATGCCAGTACTGGTATTGGTATTGGTATTGGTTTTATTTGATGATTATACACGAATGTTCATGGTTTGTGCTTCCTTTTTTGCAGGGGCCGAGCGTGTACATGCTTCCTTTTTGGCAGGGGTTGAGCCTGTACATGAATCAATTATGCTGCTGCTTCCATAGGCGATGAGTGAGATTAGATAAAGGTGTCGATTTCCTCAATAATGATATGGTAACTACTCTCCTCACTCGGCCAAGCCAAAATCTCATTTGTATTATTGCAGCAGAAATTTGTTTGCAATGATGTTACCGAATTTTGTGTTGCAAAGATGTGCCATAGGAAGATATGGTTATCAACGACTGGTGCAGTTCGAGGAATCATGGACTCATTAGAAAATCAAGCAAGAACTTGCAGTATTACAAGCCCTATGGCAGTCAGGGATATGGGCATCATCAGTTTAATTCTTGCTGTTGTTGGCTTAATTCTTGATATTGTTGGCTTGATATTCATTACTGATATTAGTATTACAAGCCCTATAGTATTCGTTAGTATTGGATTAATATTCATCATTGTTGGATTTGTTACTATAATATTTCTTGATATGGTTGGCCTTATATATCAATTGATAATGGTAGGACTCACACAGTGATAAAGTATGTCGAGAAGCTATATGGAAGTATGCACATTTTCTCTTAAGTCTGTGAGACACTTTGATTCTTGAATGGCTTCATTGACTCATGTTTTATTCTTTACACTATATGGCTTACCTTTCAGGACAAGTTCTAAGGCATGAAAATCTTGATAAACCTACATCCAGTACTGTTGGTTGCAGTTGAAAACAATTATGAGGGTCTCAAACACTCTATTAGGTGTTGTTTTAGCCATGCCACAATGCTATATTTGCTGGAATTAACACTTTAGTCTCATATGTTGGGCCACTGACTTCGTGGAGTACAGGAGGCTTTTCGACAGGAAGGCTACATTCTTTCTGGATTTTTTCAGAAATTGGTAGAGATAACATCCCGGCAGCTGTATCTTTGGGGTGATACCAAAAGTTGGTAGAGATAACATCCCGGTAGTGGTATCATTTTTTCAGCCAGTGGCAAAAGAGCTTGGGATTAAGGTTGTTACAACATTTAAGATACTCACAGTCTCACAGAGGAGAACATTGTTACATGGACCAGATATGATTATCATTGCTTCTTCAAACACAGAGCTTCACATTATGCTTGCTTGGAGAAGTTAGACTGTAGAAGAATCTGACTTATTTGGCATTGCTCGCAGGATCAAGTCTCTCGGTGATGCTGATTTTTTCGTCCAATTCTTGTTGCTCTTCTCGCATTTCAATCTTAGTTTTGCTTTATGTTTCTTCCTGCTGTTATCTTTACGATGCATCCTGTTATTTGTTATTTGATCCCATTTTCCAAATTGTCAATAGGTCAACTGCTGCAATTGATGAATCAGCATGTCTCTTCGAACTAATGTATAATTTGTGATGTATCTTACTCGATTTAGCCAATTTCTTCATATTGTTCCATAACTTCATTGAATAGATTTTACTGCAAAGATTTTAAATTTTGATGAAGTAAAGGATTGGTCGAACCCTAAAGAAACAGGCATCGATTCAAGTTTGAGACCCGTTCAAATTTAGGTGAACCTCTTGTTTGCGTCTGTATAAGATGTCATTTACACCAGATGTGGACTTAGTACAGATAGAATAGATCTAATTTTGCAGTACAATCAAAAAAGGAAGTTCAACCATGTTGAGTCTACTATTTTCCTGCATGATGCGTCGAAGTTGTGGGTTTTTTAAGCCAACGTGAGAGCGAAAATTCCACGAGACATACCTAGAAAGTTGTTTTGTATCCTAATGGAGTGGCCGAATGTGTGCCTGAGACCCTAAACCCAGATGACACGCAGGTTGGTTCAACGGTTTTGTCGAGATACGAGTCTCAGACATTCGATGTGGCAATGTGATGTGCTCGTCAGCTCAACATCAATGAGAACGAAGTCGTGCTAAACATTCAGGCCAAGTCACCTTGTGTAGATGCGTTTGCAGTAACAAATGGACCTAACACGGGTGCACACAATCTAAACTCGCCATCACCAGACTATGCAATGGTGCATGATGTGGAAGCATGTCGCAACATACATCTCCATGTCGTTCCTATCACTACAATTTTTACCCCAAAGGTTCATGGCAAGAACTGAGGAAGGCCAATTTCTTCGCATTCTCCATCGGAAGGCGGAAAAAGGATGAAGCGCAAGAATCACTGTCGGGAGTATGGTATCCTCGGACACTATGCGAAAACATGCAATAGTGAACGTGTTGAAAAGGAAAACGAAATTACATGTGGATGACGAGAATGAGGGTCACAGTTCGTAACATATCTTGTCCAATTTTTCATAGACACGTGTTGAGACATGGGAAGAAAATTTAGTTGTATTCCTTTGTGAAATGTAGTCGGGAATCAATCAATCCGTCATTTTAAGCATAAGCGACACTTAGTTGCAATAGTCGTTATCACGATCTATAATATAAATGATAAAAGAAAATGACTCATAATATAATTCATCATTTCTATTCCAAAATTTTGGAGCTCTTTTATTATTCCTAATAATACACATGCATGTTCCTACAAACCTGAATTTTCTCGTTCGGGCCCCAAACTTGCTAAAAAATTTGGAAAATTAATGCATCAACATGCATGTTCGTACAAGCACAACAGTCGACATGAACGCAGCCCAATGTGGTTAATCTGGAAGAATCATTTGTGCTCAAACTATCCTTTAATAAGCACAACATCCGTTGTTCTATTCACGTCTGACGAAAAAAGCGCGACTATACGTGGTGAACCCGGATACTGCAGTCGGGCCCTAAATCATTAACATTAAACAACCACAATTCATTCATTACTCCTAAATTCTTCATTATGATATATAATCATCACTTTTACACACTTTACATTTAATGTAATGCTTGTCTAAACCTTGAGATGCACAATATATGATTCATTCGTATCCAAGTCAAGATACTTTTATGAGGAACGTAATGAAGTCTCTTTGTTTCCAATCTACTTGAAAATAGTGTCTCCAATTCCATAATTGTCTAAGCACCCACGGAAAAGGTCTAGAAATAAATGTATTAACACACATGTTTGTCTATTCATAATCATTTAGTGTGGCAAAATAGAGTAATTACATTTGTGTTAAATAATTTTGTCATACTTAAATATATCGAATAGCCAAGTTGGAACGAACACTGCAATCGACACGACCGCATCCTGTCGTGGTTAATCAAGAAGAAACATTCGTACTCCAACTATCTTGTAATAAGCACAACATCCGTTATTTTATTCACGTCTGACGAAAAGAGCGCGACTATACGTGATGAAGTTGAATACCGTACGTCGGGCCCTAAACTATTTACACTTTTCTTACCCCATAAATACTTCTTTGCATTAATGATGGTAGAAATTACACTAAGTAAAGTTTCAACCTATAATATACTAAAGCAATGAAGAAAATCTAGTGACGGTCTACCAATGAACCTATTGATGTGTTACTCTTGAATGGTAACCTATGAAAATAAAGAGCTAATGGTTTGGATTTTTGAGAGTAAATCACACTAATCCAAACCATCCCACCTCCTTAAAATCTTTTTCGACAAACCTCCTGGGATTGAGAGAAATTCGATAAAAGGAAATAGTACAACACCGAACTTACTCTTTGTAGAATTGAAGTATGTGCTTTCCTATCACCCCAAAAAAAAACTATCTCAAAATCAGAAGGCTGTTGTGTCATCTCTTCATGAGAAATATATTTTGGAGATGGGCCTGTATACTGAAGACTTGTTGCTGAGTCTTCCCTTATTGGATCCTTACTGATATACCATTTGATACTTCCTGTCTTCCCACTTCCAGGATTCGACTTCATGATATCATCTTAGCTTGATCTCTGGCTAGATGGTACCCAGCCTCATGCAGAAGGTGAGAAATGTCGACAACAATTTGATTACCACCCAAATTGCCACAATCCGCCAGACTTTGGGCCATAACGTTCGAGGAGGAATTGAAATCTGAAACCCTCCTGCAAAACATTGCTGATCTCGTACAAGCAGTATCGGATGCTTCAGGGTCCCTGCTTATAATCTGCAACTTCTGCTAGGATTGATGAGGAACATGATTCAATGGTGACATGGAGAGAATTTTCCTTGTGACAATACTGTAGCCCTTCCAGTATGGGCTGAGCTTCTACATCCAAGGAACATTCAAAACTTCTTCTCTGGTGCAGGCATAAATAAAATCACCATGGCTATCTCTAATAACTGCACCGCCTCCAAAGATGTTTGCTGTCGTTGTATTCTTACCATGAGAGTTTATTTTTATCTGGTTTTCTGAAGGAGACCTCCAAACGCTCGTAAGTGCTGGTTTAGGAGACGACTTTTGAGCACGATCCCAAAGTTTGCTATGCAGCGTTGTTCTGATGTATTTGAGGAGCTGACTAAACCTTACCAGGAGACAACTTCCCTAACTAGGTTGTTGACTTCTCGTATAACATCATCTGCAGAAAGAGTCAGGGCTTCATGCCCCATAATGCACCTGGATTTCGAAATCTGCCAGCATATAGTAGAAACTGAGATTGAACATATAAAATTATGTGCCAAAGTCTTACCTGTATCCTGAAGCTAACGTTCAATCTTTTGTGGCAAGGAGCCAGGTGACTGTTGGATCTCACAGATTGTTTCAAAGTGTTTCCAGACATTTGTAGCTAATTCACTCGTGACAAGAAGATGATCTACTGTTTCAACCTGTGGTGACTGAAAACAACTGCACCTGGAAACTGATAGAAGAGTACTAATGAGATTCCTTTTCATTGAATTTTCTCATCAACTTGCAACAATTGATGGATTGCATGCGAAAAGAATAAGCTTATCTTTGTTGGAATGTTTGGATTCCAAATCTTTTGGAAGGTGATACTTGCTGGTCTCCTGATTCATATCAGGTCCCATGCATATTGAGCAGAGAAGACGCCTGTTAAATCAGGCTCCCAGCATATGCTCTCTTTACCTGCAAAACTTAGTCTACAGAATCTCATTTGTAATGTTAATAGGGATTAAATCTCGCAGGCATAAAGGATTCGATGAGTCATTGTATATAACATGTTTAACTTGAAGAGATGGAAGTGAAACCTGAGTCTTATTGTCGATTGTCTCCCCTTTCTTCCATTAACTATTAACATTGAATAATCACAATCCGTTAATTACTTCTAAATTCTTTATTATGACATATAATCATAATTTTTACACACTTTGAATTTTGTTTAATGCCTGTTTGAACCTTGAAACGCACAATAATACGATTTATTTGTATCCAAATCAAGATGCTCTTAAGAGGAATATAATGAAGTTTCTTTGTTTTCAATCTACTTAAAATAGTGTCTCCAATCCCACAAGTGCCTGAGCACCCAGCAATTAGATTTTTGATATATATTTTTGTCATACTCAAATATCACGAATAACCTAATCGTAATGAACTTTGCAGTCGACACGATCACGACCCGTTGTGGTTAACCCTTAAGAACCATTTGTGCACCAATTATCCGTTAATAAGTATAACATCTGTTGTTCTATTCATGTTTGGTAAAAGAGCACGACTATACGTGTTGAACCTGAATAAAGCAGTCAAGACCTAAACTATTGAGATTTTGTATCCCTATTTATATAGCATGAATATTGGTTCGACCTCGACTATACGTGGTTAATCCGGATGTGGTTTATAGGTCATTGACCTCAAATCCATCCGCGATATTAGTTCATTTCCCGAAGAGATATATGTCTATGCTTCAGTAAAAAGTTAAAACAACGAGTCTTTTCAAAGACTACGCGTGTCTTCAAAGACTATGTATGTCTTCATAGATGAAGTTTACGTCCGCCACGTCCTTTCATGTACTTTGATGCGAAATAGCTGGATACCATATTCTCGGCGCAAATAATTACCCTATAAATAGATGCAATAACAACACAAATCTATCCTCATCTACAGCATTGTTGCCAAAGTCGCTTTCTTCTTCAGTTCCATCCTCGCCAGAATAAGACACACCATAATCTGTTCAGTTATTTTTATCCCGAAAGACAAACAACAGTCTTCTACGAATTAACCCCCCCCACTTTTATAAGTGAAGTGGTGCTGGTGTGTCTTTCGGGATAAAGAGAGTTACCCTCTTGTACATGTTGGCCACCAAATAAGGTGTCTTTCTATTCTTGCACATTTACCAATGGATGAGGCATATCTTTCAGCTTCAAGACGATTTCTGCAATACCTTTTGCTGGTTCAAATCTTCCAAGGGCAAGAACCATTATTAGTATAGTTCCTTTGTGCATATTCACCAATGGATGAAGCATCTTCCAGAACAGCTTTGTAATTGTTGACTTTATATTATGGTGAAAGAATTGATATGATGTATTTTATTTTAATATTTATTTTTTATATAAGGTATTCAGTTCACCAACATTCATTCAAATCATCAAACTCATGCAACTAGATTTGTTCATATCCAAATGTTTTGCAATTCAAACTGACGGTGTCGAGTCAGTGAGGACTTTTATTTCATAACAATTCATTCGATCGGAACCAGACAATTCATTCATTTCAAACCCGAATACATGTTGGAATAAGCACAACAGTCACTGAGGACTTTCATTTCGTAACAATCCATTCGGTCCGAATCCAGATAGTACATTCATTTCGGTTTATATCACAGTAGTCGAGACTAGATGAATAAATTATCAACAACATTCGTACAACGAGATTCCTTTCGATCTACGATGAGACTGGTCTAATTGTTTTCCAATATAAATCAAGTGATTTGTTCGTACCACGACAGTGTTGAGTCAGTTACGACTTTCATTTCATAACAATCCATTCGTTCGGAACCCGAATATTATATTCATTTCATAACCATCCATTTGTTCGGCCCGATGAGGGGGCGTCTTTTCATTATTTTCAGCTTTAAATAGTGCGCGTCTTTTCATTATTTTTTGTGCGTCATTTCATATTCTGAGAAGCTAGGATGGATTGGATTGGAAATGAAAACAATTAATTTTCCTTCTTTTTTGGGATTTGATTACGTCAATATCCCAAAGATACTACCAAGTCTTCGCCGTCTATAAATAGATACGACAAGAACACAGGATGATAACTTCATTATTTAACATGACTGTCAATGTTGCTTTCTTCTCTGATTCAGTCAGAATACGACATGCTATATTCTGTGCAATTATCTTTCTCTCAGAAGACACACCAGCAACCTTCTACCAATTAATCCCCCCTCACTTTTAAATGCAAAGTGGTGGTGCTGGCATGTCTTTCAAGATAAAAGAGTTGTTCAGATTCTAATATTTCAAGTCTTCTGTAAGTGATCTTTTTGGCGCTCAGAATCATCTTAACGCTCAATGGATTATGTGGAAACAACTACAGGTGGGTCTTCTGGTTCCCTATGCAAGGAGGAAACATTGGAGGAAATGACATACATGAGTCAGCAGCTAGTAGTGAAAATGAAACGGAAATTGCAGAGTTAAAACCAATGAACCACCATCGATGTCAGACAAATAGACGAATAAAAATCATCAAACTAGTCATGTCATAAGTACCATTGGAAGCTTTATAGCCATATATAAGAGAAGAGTATTAATTTTATTGATTTCAGATTAGTGAGTGTTTATAAATGTTGACTTTATTTTAAAATATTTGATGGATCAATATATCTAGATATATTTGATAGTAATCTGTTCTTCTATCATTTCGTATACCCGTCGAGTTCGCTGCAACTATACATGTATGCCAATCATGAACACCGTGATTGAACCAAAATAATTAATAACGTTTTTGAGCCTGGTTTATATATATATATATATATATATATATATATATATATATATACACGGGACGGTTCCATTGACATCTTCTTATACACATATTTATACACTCCTTTTTAATTCCAGCCACTAGGATCGTCCGTTGACGGAATTGGGCACATCGTTGGAATTCTTATACATAGAAGATCATATGTTCAAGTTTTGGTGATATTCCGACGACGTTATCACCATTTAATGGAAGGTTCACATTTCTCCTTGGGTTAAGCAGTCCTAAATAAGGTTTTAGAAAATTCCGGCGACGAAGTCGCCGAAACCGAACAAAAACTTGAACATGTGATATTCTATGCATAAAGATTCCAACGATGTGCCCAATTCCGTCAACGGGCGATCCTAGTGGCCGAAATTAAAAAGGAATGTATAAATATGGGTAAGATGTCAACGGAACCGCCTCCATTAAATAAAAATAACAAAATAACAAAAAAAATATGGATATGTTCGCGAATGTGTTCGTGAACGTGCTCGCGAGCCGCTCACAAACAGGCTCAAACGAAGCTCGAACACAGAGTTCGATTCACTAAACTTAACGAGCTGAACTCAAATAGATCGTTGAACTTGAAGACCCAGCTAGAAAACTCTCTATTTGTTCGAGTTTAATCCGCTTACGGTCCTAGTTCTACCTAATACGTTATCCAAAAAAAAAAATAATGACAGCGTGATGTTTAAAAAAATACACCATGGTACACCTACCCCAAAAAACGTCATGATACTTTTCCGAAAAATAATTATTAATAATATATTTTTATTAATAATATATTTTTATTGTTTCCCACCAACTCAAGACCCCTTAATATTTTTTCTCATATTTTGTCTTCGAAACTTCCTTCGAGACGGCGTGCAGCGTCTCGTCTCATTCATTGTTTGAACCACCCCCTTCTCTAACCCTCTTTCCATTTGTGCAGTGAAGCACCTCTATATATTGCTTGCTGGATTTTCATTTCATTACTTGAGGTGAAACTCAGGATCAAAAACCCTCGACCGTTTTGTAAGATTTTGGGCAGAATTAGTAATGTCGGGACCAAAATTAACCAAAATTCCGAGCATGAGAGAGAGGGTGGAAGACACTCTCTTGGATCACCGCGACCAACTCGTATCTCTGCTTTCGAGGTAAGGTCGTCTTATTCAGATATTGTTTGGAAATGGAAGTGAGTGGGTGAGGATATGATCGGCTGATTGAGGTTCTCAAACTTTTGTTGTGCACCACGCCATTAAGTTCATCGTCTGTTTCTAAAGTAGTTTGG
>JAOYMZ010092341.1:0-10601 GCA_025802335.1 Pinguicula primuliflora
GGCTTCATTTTCTGAGTTGTTTCTGTTGATCAGTTTCTGTTGTTTATGTTGCAGGTAGTTTCTGTCTGAAAGTTTCTATTGGTTCTGTTGTTTATGTTGTTGTTTGAAAATTTCTGTTGAAAGTTTCTGTTGAAAGTTTCTGATGAAAATTTCTGATGGTTCTGAAAATGGGACAATTCTGAAGTTCCAAATTTGTTTACTTCACTGGAGTGTGATTAGGTGCGATAAGGGATTCACTTTCAAAACTGGGGTATATTGATCTTTTCGCCATCATTTTACTGTTCCATCAACCAAAATCCACCTCAAAGTAAACACACGAAAACATAACTAACTCTATCAAAATCATCTTCCAAAATCTGTTTCCTTCATTTGACATTGATTTGGGCGTAACTACTCTAATCAAAATCCACCTGAAAATTTTTTCGAACAGTAAACGGGGCCTAAGAATTTGTGCTATAGTAGGAAATAACAGGAGCTCTAATTGGATATTCGTGATGGAGATGAAATGTATGAGAAACCAAAATAAATATTGTAAACAATAGTCGTGAATACTAATCTTCCAAATAAAAATCTTATTGGAGTGTTTGCGGTGGAGGATTCTTGTGGAAGAAAGATCGTCAACCTGCAAAGTTCTTAAGAAATAATAAGTGCGTCAATTGAAGAGAGGAAACAACAATTCACCATCACAGGCGAGCCGGAGGAGAGGCGAAATATCCTCATCCAAATCGACATGTACCTGCAATGACGAAGGAGACCGGACGGAGGGCGTGGAATAGAGGTCGGATGGCGGAATCGGGTGAGGGCACGCACAAACAGAGGGGCTAGGGTTTTACAGTAGAGGGGATGAGGGTTCGAGTGAGAGATCAATAGGAATGAAACAGAATTTTGTGCGAGATTACCGCGGAAGGGAGGAACGGATGACAACGTGAGGGAGAGGTCGGAGTAATGGATCGTGGGACTGGGAATTAGAGAGGTGTGAGAGGGAGAAGGGAGACGTGGGTGGCAAGTCACGTTGAAGTGTCCAGCAGATAATTTGAACTGTCCTCATGACAGTTTGAAGTGTCAGGGTTAAATATTGAATTTGTTGGACATCTCTGTTTTTATATAGAGATTTATAAATGATCCTTACAACAATATAGGAAAGTTCTATTAGACATCTTTTTGCACTTAGATTTATCACCACTAAATTGGGTCTTGTAAAATTCAATCTAATATTTTATCAATCACCCAAATATTTCATCCAATTGGATATTAATACCTTAGAAGTGGTGTAAAATAGGTGTCACAAAAAGGGGTGACTGTTAATAGTTTATTCAAATCTAATGACTGTTAATAGTATATAAATTCTCAACAATCCAATGACGGTTAATAGTTTATTCAAATTTTGTACAAAAAATAATTTATACATCAAACATTTTTGGTAAAAAAAATATAGAAAATACTACGACTTACAAAATTAGAAATTATAAAATTTTGCATTTGTCAAAAACGATGTCGTCTTGTTAATACAAAATTTTATAATTTCTGACGACATCGATGTCAACTTGTTAATACTACGGATTCGTTTACTGCAGACTTATGGATACATGTTTGATTCGAATTATGAGTATTAACGATATCATCATCACATGTAGTTAATATTTTGAGCAATGCTACTTGTACACACTTTATTGACACCATTTATTGACATTGTGATGTGACAACTATCACAACCACATGTTATATAATTTATTTTCTTTTAATTGTGGTTGTGATTGTTGCCACATCACAATGTCTACTATTAGTGTCAAAAAAGTGTGTACAAGTAACATTTTCCTAATATTTTTTATCGTTTAATTTGATTGAGATAATTAAGATCTCGGATGTTTACTTTTCATTTGATTATGATAGACGGAATAATTAAATAAATGATAAATGATAAATGATAGATATGTCTCACGTGTATTTGAGTTTTAAATGCATCATCAATACTCACATAAATCAAACCATTTAAACAAACACAAGTAGAGTTTAACATAGAAAAGTTCATCAATCAGAACCATTAACATAGGAAAAGCCATTCTGAATGGTCAAAACACAAGTTCAAATTGAACAAAATCATTCTGAATACAAAATACAACAGCAAACACCAGTTTATAATATTCATCCACAACCAATATGTTTGGTGTGGTAGTTTAGCACCTCATTCCTTAAGCATGAGGTTGGGATCCCTTAAGCATGAGGTTGGGAGTTCGATTCCCACCCATGTGAATGGAAAGAAACATTTGGCAAGTCCTTTACCACTTAGTATGCTCACCCGGGACGGAAGATTAGTCTACTGACTGCCGGCCGGTAGAATACCTTACAAGTACGAAAAAAAAATATTCATCCAAAACATTACTTCATCATCATCTGTCCTGGAACCTTCGGTTTTCCCTATATACCCACATCTCCCCACCATCTCGTGTAAGTGTTCCTGTAGCCCAATCATTATCCAAAATCTCACACCAATCTTCCTAATGCGAAAAGAATTTACTCCGCATAGTCTGAATTAGTAAAAATCACATAAGATTTTTCGAGTTTGTGGTTAGGCAGGACTGGGGGGAAAGAGGATTTCTGCAAAGCACATAATCATCCCAAAGCAGCTTTTCATAACATGTAAAATGCAATCTTAGGGTACACTGAATACCTAGATAACAACACAAAATCACCAACAACTTAAACCAGCTTCAACACCTCGTCTTCTCCGGCACCAAACCCAGTAACATCCCGTGATTTCTTATCATCGCCTCCCCTCTGAAAGGTGTTGCCACCACCGGAGTACTTGAAGCCACCTTATTGATATAAATCAATAATATCAAAATACCCAAAAATTTCCCCGTATTATATCCATTTTTTCATACTACTTTTTAACTTTTGTCACAGTAAAGCCCCCACTACAAACACTTTATAACTTTCTTATAAAAATACTTTTTTTAAAAGCTCCCCTCAAAAGCCAAAAGCAGCTTTTCAGTAGAACTTGCAAACAGGGTCTGACTCAGAGATTGCCCAGATCTCGAAAGGCGCACGAACACGCAGTCTACAAGTGCGGAGAGCTCGACACTCCGGAGGGAAAGGAGGTTTCTCCAAGTTCAAAATTTGGAGAGTTGTATTTCATATATATATATATAGAACCAGTTTCGTATGGTCAGCTTGGTGTGAACAGTTTTTCCCTTCGTATGGACAATTTTTTCGTAGCACCATCCGTTTTCGAAATTGATTGCACCATTAGAAAGCTTATATATTGTAGATGAAAATCCATATGCTTTGGTCCAATTTCGACGACGTTATCACAGTTTAATTTAATTTCACATTTTCCTCTTGGGTTAAGTAGTCCTAAACTCTGTTCGAGAAGTAGGTCGTCTAGGCCGCTTAGGCGCCGCCTAAGCGCTAGTATGTTGCTCTCCGTCTTGCCCGAATTACCGCTTAGACCGCTTAAAAGTCCGCTTAGGTGGGCGATTAGGCCGCTTAGGTGCTGAACGAGCCCTGGCGGGCGCTTTCTCGAACACTGGTCCTAAATAGGATTTTAAAAATTTCCGGCGATGCGCCGAAAACCGAACAACCTTGATTAGTGTGTCGCAACATATGATGCAATGGATAAAGTTATTCGAGATTTTGTTTGGGGAGGCTCTGTTGAACAACCGAGGCAGCCACTAGTAGCATGGCAGAAAATATGCAAACAGAAGATGGTGGTGTAGGACTCTCAAAGTTGCGACACACTAATCAAGTTTTCATGTAAAACTTGCATGAGAGTTTTCCACCTCTCATAACAAGCTTTGGGTGAGACTGTTTAAAGCTAAATATAATACGCGGGTTCTTCCCTCTCCTGATCAAGGGATTGCTCCCTGTGGATCTATTATATGGAAACAATTGGGCCGTAATTCTCAGCTGGTACTTGCAAACACAAGATGGGTTATTGGTGATGGGTTTTCAGTATCCTTTTGGCAAGACACATGGTTTCCATTCTCTCATTCTTTATCCTTATTTGCTTTGTGTCCATTGTCCTCATCTGACTTGGAAAGCAAGGTTTCTAGTTTTTGTCTATCCTCAGGTGGCTGGGATGAAAGGAAACTAGTTCGGTGGCTGCCTTCTTCGGTAATAGATATCATTCTTACATTGCTGGCCCCGAGTTTTTCGGCAGGAGCAGATATTCGCACATGGGCACATTCTCCGAATGGACAATTTAAATGCGGCTCTACAGTTGACCTAGTAGCTAATCACCAGAATGATTCACCATCTCTACCATGGAATCAAATTTGGTCTCTTCAGACACAAGAGCACATTAAAGTCTTTATTTGGAAAGTCCTTAATGGAGCTCTATGGATCAATAGCCTGAGGGCGAAAAGAGGCTTATCATCACTCCCTGACTGCCCCCAATGTCCAGCTAACGAAACAATCATGCACATCCTGCGAGATTGTACAAGGAGTAGAGAGATATGGTTGTATACAAGTCTCCCCATTCCTAACTTGTTCTTCAACACTTTATCTCTTAATGATTGGATTTTTGATAATATTTCTAGTGACAAGATACGCAGGAATGGTGTGGCCTTTTTGCGACCACATGCTGGAAACTGTGGACAGCAAGGAATGAGGAGATTTTCCAAGCAAAATTTGTTTCTAACAGAGGTCTTTCCTTTTCCATACAGGCCTATTTCTGGGAGAACCATCGTCTGTGGCAGCAAGAAAGGTGCAGGATGAAGTTTACAAGTTGGAATTCATCCTCTTCTGATCCTGGAGTGGGACTCAACGTGGGAAGGGCCAACCTTTGGGTGGATGCAGCTGTCTGCAGACCTTCAGGAGCAGCTGCTTTTGGAGGGGTTCTACGTGATCGAAATGACTCATGGTTAGCAGGGTTCAGTCTCAGGTTAGGGACATGTTCAGTGGTCTCAGCTGAACTCTGGGTGCTGTATTATGGTGTGGCTTTGGCATACAACTTCAACTTGCAGCATATTAAGTGTTTCTCGGACAGCATAGCAGCTGTTTATCAGGTCCTTGGCAAGAGTGTGAACTTAATCAATCAGACTCTTACCAGCCAGATCAAAAATGTGATGTCGTTGTGTACCTCTAAGGATCTTCATTTCATTCCAAGAACACAGAACATGGATGCTGATTGTCTCGCTAAAGCTGGACTAGCTCAACCCATACGGTAGCTGCATATGTTCTTAACTGAGTTTCAATCTGATTCAATGACACAGACACAGTCAGACATCACTCTTCCAGTTAGCTTCTTTCGCAGCATGGACTCACAGTCTCAAGGTTTGTTATCCTATTTACTGCCTCCTTTTGCCACCACAGAAGAGAATGGGAGTTCCTCTAGATCATTGCAATTGGAAAGGCAGGTTTCTACTAATGGACAAGTTATCCGCACTTCCACATGGAAAGTTAGTACATCTGATGGAAACCTCGAATCAGAGGAGACACTGTCGTCAACCGCTCCGAATACTGGGTCTTTTCTCTATGATCCACCTTGAGTAGCATTTTCTGTTTTGCCATATTGTAAAACTTTTCGTCTATTTTTTTTTCCGGCGAAGGGCCTCCAATGTATTAAAAAAAATGACCATGAGGAATAAAATAGGAGATACCTATGCGACCAGAATTTATGGCCTCAAATATTCTGGTCGCTAGAGAGAGGCAAACAGTCTGGGCTAAACGGGTTAAATGGGCTTTCTGCCCGGATCGGGCCATTTAGCCCAGGCCGTTTAGCCCATTTCGGAAAACGGGCGGATACGGGCGGGTTTGATGTCGAAAACGGGTGGTCCGGGCTTTATCCGTTTAACAAAACGGGCGGTCCAATTTTTTACAACAAAAAACGGACGGATACGAGCTTTATCCGTATAACCCGCAAAAATAATAATATATTAATTAAAAATCTTTTTACACTTATAGTTTATACTTTAATTAAGAGTCTTTTTATATTTGATCAATTTATCTTTATACTTTCTATTTTCTAAAGCTAAACACAATTACACAAAGTCACAATACAAACACAAAATCAAAATCGTGCTCTGCTCTCTGTCTCTACACTCTATCTATAGATTCAAACACACCAGTGCGGTCGTGACAAGTCTCTTCCGTCTTCCCTCATCCTTGCTTCCCGGCGGCCAGCTCGTTCATCTTCATTCATCATACACCAGACCAGAATCAGACTAGTCCCGCATCCATACCAGAGACACCATTCCCGCGAGACACCAGTCTCCCGTACCGTAACTCTCAATCCCGCAACCCAGAGACCTCATCCTTGGTACGTCTACTTCAATTTTTATCCTTAATTGCAGTATTCGAATTCGAATTATGCTTATTGTGGATTTGTATGAACATTATGTGAATTGTGACTGATGGGTACAAAATGTCAGATTAAACCTTGTTGATTCCAAATGGAGACAAGATTTTGAATTTTTGTTCATAAGATTTGGGGTAGATTCGTTCTTATTCTTTTTGCTACAGGATTTTAATCTTGTTTCTCCAAAGACAGGGGGTGCATCTGTTTGGATTTATGTTTAGCTAAAATGTGAAATTTATTCTGTGCCATAAATCACTTATTCAAACGCCTGTTCGTCTTATGCTTTTGCAGGTTCTCCCGTGGTTCAGCCCAAACTATTCTTCCACCATTCAAGAACTTGAGAGCTGGTCGCCTTTCAGGATCGTTTGATAATGAGATTATTGATCTGGAAAGAAAAGCTTTGGGTTTGAAGGAGAGTGCTGAACAAGGCAGGAAGAGTAAAATGGCAAGCGTGGGAGAGTTAAGAAATCTTCAGGATGCATTAAACACTGTAAATGTAATTTTCTTCTTCTGCTCTAAGATTACTTCTCGTTTTTATTCTCCCAACTGCCCATTCTGTAATGCTGATCTTTGTAAAACTGATTTCAGCTGTTTAGCTCTCCATGGTCATTACCTGTTGTAACTGTTACAGAAAAAGCGAAGCATTTTGGAGAGGAAAATTAAAGCCAAACAATTCGATCTGGAAGATGCGAAGAAGTCGCTCTCCTCTGAAGCTAGTGCTAACCCTGCGAATACTGTGGACGAACTTCTTCAAGAGATATCTGTCTGTTTCTCGGACTTATTCCCTTTGTAACCTGCTTCTTTGGTAATATAGTCTTTCTAATTGGTCTATGCTGAAATTTACTCGATCCATTTTCTTGGGCTTGCTAAATATGTGTAGGAACTCCATGATGAAATACGGGAGAAAGAAACCTCGCTGGAAGTGATTCAGAAGAGAGTCAATGAAGCAGGACGTAAAGCTGAAGATCTCAAAATGTCATATAAAAACTTTTGTGGTATACCCTTTTAATCTCTACTATAAAATTGAATCACTGGGGTTTCTTATTCTATAAAGCTTATTCTCTTGATGACTCAAAATCAGAATCGACAAGTTCAGAAATTGATGCTTTAGCTGAAGCAGAGCGGGAACTGATGGTGATCGAGGGAGATCTGCTGAAAGCAGAAGCGGTACACTCATTATATTGTTTTTTTACTGCTACATTGGATTATTTCTTATGCAAATCCGTTTGCAGGAGAAGAAGCATTATGAGGAAATCATGAATACTAAAATCCTTTCGGACTTAAAGAACGCAGAGGCCAAGCATCAGGAGCTTGAACAAATCAGCAAGGTATTTAATTTCCTTTTGACGAAGACAACTCATTGTAAAATACATTTTGGTGGATGTAGATGCTTTTTACGTTTTGACAATGTGGTCAAGTTTTGTGCAACTTTGCGATGTATTTGTAGCGGGTTTGTCACTGCAAAATTCTTTAATTTAATTTATTTTTAGCTAAAGGTAATTTTTACCTCTACATAATTTCCTGAAGATGTTTCACTTGTGTGAGAATGGTTTGGCGGCCATCTTATTTTTAATTTTTAGATCTATTTATTAGTTGTAACTAACAGCCTTCGGCTTCTATTTTCGTCTGCTCGATCAAACAACTCATGTGATTTTTGGTGAAATCTTAGGAGAGCCGTCAAAAAGCATCTATTATATGCCCCGAGAGTGAGGTTGAGGCTTTAGCAGGTAGTGAGGAGAGTAATCCTGAGCGACTCAGTGCTGAACTTAGCAGGCTGAAGCAAAGACTTCAGCGTGAGAGCCAAAGGTATAAGTTCAAGCATTCTGCCTTATGAACTTGTTTGTTCTGATTAGTCATCATATGATATATAGAGTCTCTTTGCAGATTCCCGGAATCTATTGACGAGCTCAGAATATTGCTTGAGAATAAAGAAAGTAAAATTTCTAGAAAGAGGCAAACGTACAAAGGATACAGAGGGAAATTGGAAGTGAGTAAAAGCATCACAGTCTATTACTTGTTCCACATGATTGTAGAGGGATGAGTGTTGTTCAATATTTTTCTTCGTCTTCGCTTAACTATGACTACATAATGTTTTTTTTCATCGAGAACTCTTCAATTTGAAGAACCTCGTAATGCAACTGAAATTGAAGAGAAGCATAGCTACTATAACATGCGTAGTGTTGTTAATTGTTGCTTAACATTATATCAGTATCTTACTAGCTTGCGCGCTTTACATTCAACTCCTTATAGTTTATCCTTTATGCTTTGGGATGTGCTCTTTTTTTTGTGTATTTTTCGAAAATTTAGTACTAATTATATCTGTTTTTGCTTCTTAATATCCCCAAAGTCATTTCTGTCGGCAATACTTCTATTTCCTTATTATCTAGCTCTCTCTCAGGCATGTGAGCACGCTTTACAGTTAAGATGGGACAAGTTTCAAAGGAATGCAATTCTTCTGAAGCGCCAGCTGACGTGGCAGTAGGGCTATTTTTGTTTTATTACATTCTTATCTACTTTCTTATGTTCAACAAGAGTTGCTGCTTTTAGTTGTTAAATGGTAACTGTTTTGAGGGTTACTCCCAGATTCAATGGCCATTTAAAAAAGAAAGGGATCAGTGGTCAGATCAAAATTAGTTATGAAGAACAGACGCTCTCTGTTGAGGTAAATTGGCTATTTCCATCATCACGAAACTTGGATCTAGTTTCCAGATTAATTGATTTGATTCTATTCTCTTTTACCAGGTAAGAATGCCTCAAGATGCCTCGAGTAACTCGGTTCGTGACACTAGAGGACTTTCAGGTTTTGTTCTTTTCTTATACAATCCATAATCACTGTCTTTGCTTGCAGCAATACTTCGTCGTATGACCTTTCAGCTGTTTCGAAACCATTCCAGCTATCTCTTATTCTCTAACAATATTTGTACAGGGGGAGAGCGTTCATTTTCTACACTATGTTTCGCCCTTGCTCTTCATGATATGACAGAAGCCCCATTTCGTGCGATGGATGAGTTTGATGTATTTATGGTAATTTACAAACTGAAACTTCTGCTCCCAGTTCAAAATGTTGAGTCTCGTTATTATATATATCTCTTTTTTTTGGTGGTACTAAGATCTGAACCTTTGAACTCACTCACACACACTCAGGCTACTAGGTCAAGGTCATCTTGGTATATGTATCCCGAAGAGTTGCATTCCGATGAAACTTTCTCAGTCAATTTTCTTGCTTTGATCTGATCTGCAGGATGCTATAAGCAGAAAAATCAGCCTGGATGCCCTAGTAGACTTTGCGTTGGCTCAAGGTTCCCAGTGGATATTCATCACCCCTCATGACATTAGGTAAAAATACATGAACCTCTGTTCGAGAAGGGCGGCGCCTAGCCACTGTACCCGGATACTCGCTTAAGCCGAGCTAGGCGTCCCCTGACCGCTCATTGCTCTCTCGAACAATGCATACAACCACTTCTTGTGCAATTCTTGTCTGTCTTTAGTTGCATGCTAAGTCATTGCCAGTTGAACAATCTTTAGCCATGTTGACTAATAGCAGCGTACAGTTCCATCTTTTTTTAGTTAATTATCGCTCAGTTCAGCATGTAATTCATCTAACTAGATTCGGAATCACATTCTAAACTTAATTCAAGAAATGTTTGTCCTTACAACAAGTCTTTTCTTTCTTTCTTCTTCTTCTTTCTGGTGCAGCATGGTGAAACATGGCGAAAGGATTAAGAAACAGCAAATGGCAGCGCCTCGTGGATGATCATATTGGCTTTCATTTACCTGGAATCGAATGCTTCTTAGTAGGAAGAAGGCGTTAACATCTGGAAAACTGTCGCGAAACTTTTAGATGTATATTTTATCAGTTTGTCATCAGCTCATTAATGCATCACAAATTTCCGAAGATTATGACTGAAATTTTGGCATATTTTGTATAGAGCTATCTAATCAAATCAGTATTAATCAGAAATGTAATGAAGATGCTTACATTCTACTATCAGCATGTGGTGGCTGATATAATATATTCCAACTAGTATGTTGAGTTGAGTTTTTTTCACATGTTTCGAGTAGAATGATATCGTCTGTGATCAAAATTTAATGGTTCAAATTAAATTACTCATCTAATTTGGATCGTTTGATTAAAATTCAATATTGAGTATGTATTCCGTCTGAAGCCTTTTATAGATTAGGTTTTGATAATATATGCTGCCTAACTATCACCTGATCAAACAGTATATGAGTTGTGACACTAATTGTGCGAATACAACTATTAAATTAAATTAAATTTTAAAAATGTGAATATTAATAAAAA
>JAOYMZ010092343.1:0-10599 GCA_025802335.1 Pinguicula primuliflora
TACCATTCGTGAGATCCGAAGATCAGCTAGCAGATATCTTGACGAAAGCTGTGAACGGTCAATCATTTCATGATGTGTTGTCCAAGTTAAGCGTCGGATGCTCACCACCTAACTTGAGGGGGAGTGTTAAGGAAAGAATTTAGTCAACTCCTTTCCCCTTTTCGTGATCCCTAAATTACAGGGATCACATCCCTAATTGAAAGGAATTACATTTATGGTAGTTGAAAAATCCTCTTGTATATATATGAGAAAAGAACCGTGAGAAAGATATAATAGAAAAAAATCGGAAGAACACTCTTCCCGTGAGTAGGAATTTCTCCCGAACCACGTAAATCCTTATATCTCTTTACAATTCCGCATATATTTTCTCTTTTCAATTCTTGGAAACCAAAGGAGAATAGATTCAGAAAGAGAAGGAGATATATGTCATGTCCCATAATTAAGAACAGGATGGAGGAGAAGGAATGAGTTTAGTCGGCTAGTGAACTGTTGAATTGAAGACAGGAGGTTGAACGAGAATGAAAGAAAGAAATCCTTAGACAAATTTTTTCGTTAGTAAAGTCGCGTTTTTGAAGAAGTGGTAGAATAGTTTTGGGTGGAATATGCATAAATATATGTTTTGTAAACTGGTAGGAGGAGTTTATGAAGAACAAATAATTCTCTCTACTGTCTATCTCTATTCGCAATCTCTCTCCCGGAGCTTCTCAAGAGTTCTTCTCCTCTTCCTCTCCATTCGTCTCTTTCCTCCAAAATCTTCCTCCAAAAATTCTCTTCTGGAAATTCCCTACTGTTCTCTACTCCGGTTCTTCTCAGAATTTCTTCAAACACTCCCCCATTTCGTTTATCTCTCTCTCCAAGTTCCTCCCATTTCCTTGTTCTCAAATCTCGAAGTTACGATAGTGGTATCAGAGCGAGCTTTAAGATCCATCCTTAATCAACACCGAAGCTCGCACAAGAAGTCAAAGAGTTCCAGCAATGGTTTATCCACAGTTGAAGCCGACCTATTCTGTAACCGTTGCTGAGAAAAATGGCAGCAAGAAACCAGTGGGGTTTTCTTCCGGGAATGAAGCAAAACCGGGCGGAAGCACTTCAAATTTAGCAGGAACGGTGAACGAATTAAAGAAGCAGTTGGCTATGTTTATCGAAGAGATGGAAAGATTCCAGCAAAGTACTCAAGAAAAATTAAACACAGTAATTGAAATGTGGCGGAAGCGAACAATCCAACCCTCTATCCTGTCGTTTGACGACAAAGATCCGCTCGAGCCCGGATGTTCAATACTTAAGCACAATAAGGTACTTTCTGTTGTAGCAGAGTCCTTGGATAGTACAAGCAGTCTGGAGGAGGCATTTCCTCAAAATGGGCCATCTGTCGCTGCTACCTCGGGTAACTTTCTTGTTTTACCAACTGACCGTCCTGCTACTAGAAATAGAGTGGATGGAGAAAGCCCTCTTCAGAAATTTCAATACACTTCTGTTTTGGGTAATGAGGATGTTAAGTCTAATCTTGATTTAAGGTCGTCAGAAATGCTGGGAGAAAGAACTAAAAATCCTGTAGACAATGGCTTGGTATCTGAGCTTCACCAAGATCTTGAGTTGCCAGGTTGGGGAAACACTGCCGAAAGTGGTAAATTTGGTGATTATCACTTTGGCAATATCTGGACATCACTTCCTTCTTCACAATCTAGTGCAATGAGTATGGTCCCTGGGCACAACATTGATATTCCGGATCAAGGCCTTACTGCCATATTCCAAGGAAACCATGGTATTGAAAATCAGGTAGATGCCTTTGAGAAGGGGAAGGTTGCTGATTCTGATGCTTCGCACCTGTTAAGATGGCCCAAGAGTGAGAAATCTGATAATGGCGTGAAACTTATGTAGAAGGCTTATTATGCATCTTCGGCGCAGCCTTTCTTTCATCGTCCTACAACCCGACTGAATGATATACACCAAGAAGAATTCTTCCACTCTTCGAGTTTCAGCAACACATACACGACTAAACAAATTTTGGGTCATGTAAATTTGCAGGCAGGTTTTGTGTGCAGCTTTCAGCAGTTTGTATGGGATCGTGGACGCCAGGAGACACGTGACGAAAAGCGCCACGTTGGACAGATTCACAATTCTGATGCTTTTTGTTTTGGGCAGAATGCAGGACTACAAGCTGTCATTTTTTTGATCGGGATCAATTTTCCGAAGTTGATCCTTGGGGACAAGGATCTAAAAATGGGGGAGGCAATGTCATGTCCCAGAATTAAGAACGGGATGGAGGAGAAGGAATGAGTTTAGTCGGCTGGTGAACTGTTGAATTAAAGACAGGAGGTTGAACGAGAATGAAAGAAAGAAATCCTTAGACAAAAGTTTTCGTTAGTAAAGTCGCGTTTTTGAAGAAGTGGTAGAATAGTTTTGGGTGGAATATGTATAAATATATGTTTTGTAAACTGTAGGAGGAGTTTATGAAGAAGAAACAATTCTCTCTACTGTCTATCTCTGTTCGCAATCTCTCTCCCGAAGCTTCTCAAGAATTCTTCTCCTCTCCCTCTCCATTCGTCTCCTTCCTCCAAAATCTTTTACCAAAAATTCTCTTCTGGAAATTCCCTACTGTTCTCTTCTCCGGTTCTTCTCAGAATTTCTTCAAACACTCCCCCATTTCGTCTATCTCTCTCTCCAAGTTCCTCCCATTTCCTTGTTCCCAAATCTCGAAGTTACGACAATATATATTGAGAGGGGGCAGAGGTTTCGACCATCGGAATCCCTCAATTGATTGGTACAGTTTCCATTCAATGAACCCACTCATTGAATTCATTAATAAACCATAAACCCATTCATTGAATCCATTAACTGTGTCAAGGAGGTGGAACGACTTCAGTTAACGTAGAAGATTGGAGAATATTCTCGGATATAAACCCCATGCCTCTTTAATTCGCCAGAGGAAAGGGACCATCGTGACTTGAGGATGAAAGAAAAATGGATGAAAAAAAGTGGGGCATCGGCATAAATGACGAAGTGGCCGGAGGCAGCGGGGGAGTAGGCAAAGGGTCCATGGAGGAGCGGTGCTGGATGGAGGAGAGAGAGAAGAGAGGTCGGAAAAAGTTGCATCCAAACTGGTTGAATTTTATAATCTCTCTGGCTGGTGGAGGGGAAGTGATGATACGTTCGTCTGAATTCTGAATCACATTAAAGTATCCTACTATGCAGATACAGGTTACAGATCTACTTTGTACCAACACTCTCAGTCTATTGCATAGTTGGCATTTCTCTACAAGAAAGTTTGAAGAGTAAACATTTATTATATGTACCTCCATGTTGCCCGAATTTAGGAAGTCCCTGACACCAAAATATCCTTCTTCTATCCATGTTTGAGTTAACCTGAAGCTATCTTTCCTCCAAATGCTTAGAATGCCTCCAGAATTACCCACTGATTCTCTATGGCTCTAATCAAAGTTGTTATAAGGCCAAATGCTCCTTAGCCTTGCCATAGTTATTTCTTACAATTTGTTTCTTGAATGCACATCATCTCAACTTGTTGTGTTTTAACCAGCTTTTTTATTATTGCTCGCTTTCCTCTTTTCCCCAGTCCACAGGCATTCAGTGATAATATGTGCATTTAGGGATTAACCTCTACGTTGGCCTGGAGTTTGCTGTTTTCATATTCAGTAACTGCCTGTTCTTCTATCTCAGCAAAACATTCCATCACTGCTTCATCCGTTTCTATTGAGGATATTTCTATCAGCTTAGCCGGCTTTCAGGATTGAAGAGACTCTTGCTGATATGGTGATTTTTTTCCCAAATTTCTTCCTTGGGAGTGAGATTCTGATCCCAATGAGCTACCTGGTGACAAACTATTCATCGTCTACTGCATTCTTTCTGTTTGCACTTTCAACTTATCCATTGATGCTCGTACTGGATGGAATATACCCTACTCATGCGGGCTAGTCTGTCTAGTGTCTGATTGATGAAGAATTGCAGATCAAATGTATCCTGGTTATCTGGTGGTGTTCTTGGTGAGCCAAACATTATCAGGAGATCTGCCTCTAACTCATTGTTTATTGGCACCACTAAATCCGCTTCAAAGAAATTAAGGGATCTTCTGAAAGTGTCCATATTGTTCTGTGATTCTATACCATTGTGCTGGCAGGCATGGAAAGCTATGAAACCCCCCGTGTGCTTAATTTTAGAGACTGCCTTTCTCGCTGTGGACGAGTATTCCTTGCTTGACCAGGTAGAACGTTGGAGGATGTTTTCAATTACTATCTCCTATGTTGGTAATTGTGAAGATTTTTCTTTTTGTCACAACTGGTTCGCGTATATGAGCTTCTTTAACAACAGTTTCTGCTTTTACACTCCCAGATCTGGGAGATTTTTGGACTGAGTCCTCCACAGATCTTTCACGAGCTGAATTATTCCCCTCATTTTCCATCGGTGGAGCTGCATATAGTGATTTGGCTGCCTGTATGTTCTCTCCTGATCCACGCTCTATATCAGTGACTTTTGCCATTTTCATCAGCGTAACCATCTTTTCGACTTGCTTTCATTCCCGCTGCTGGGTTTTCCTTCTATAACCTAGGCCATTGTTCATCCAGTTCTTTATTCACATCTGCCTTCCTGACTTTCCACTGAGTCTTGCTCCTCGCATTGGTTGGAACTCTCCTTGGGATCGCACCCACTTCTTCTTCCATCTAGATATCAAATTGTTCGTCCCCAGTCTTAATGCGAAGTTTTTTGCTGATACACTCGTTTGAATTTGTCAGAATTAGTAATTAATTGTACATTTAATGCTAAATCTACAACCATGAAAAAACATAGCAAGACTCATACAGAAGATGCTATCTTTAGCTAGAAAACTTACTGCTACAAATATTGGCACATTAAGAACATATGTAGGTTAACATAGTAGGTCTATTAAGCAACATACAACGTCTAAATTACCGAAACACATCCATGAACCTACCACCATGCAAAAACATTTAATGTTATATCTACAACCATGCAAAAACATGGCATATCTCATACAAAAGGCGGTATCTTTAGCAAAAACTTACTACAACATCCTTGTCCTTCACGAGGACAGGCGCTGCTGGAGGCACAGACGCCTACGGCTGATCGACCACATATGGCAGATGATACTGGGAAAATAGGCAATTTCTCAGTACTCTCCGCAGGTTTTGGCCCTTGGGATTCAAACTGTGCGTCTATTACGATCATAGGTACTTGAGGAGAGGTTGATTTTTCATCGTTTCTGCCGTCCATTTATTTTTCGACGAAGGGTTGCGGACTGTAATCAGGAGTGGTGTATACGAAAAGACAGAAGAGAATCGAAGGAGGCGAATTGGCATATCCGTGAAAGAGGGCATATTAGTAACTTCATAATATTTTTAAATTGGGTCAAACATTTGGGAAGAGTGAGTAAACATGAGATTGTGTTCAATCCTATTCCAGCCTAATTCTAAAATTGTTGTAAATTGTGGTTTTAAATCCTAATTTTTTTTTTGGGTAAGTGTATTAAATCCTAAGTTAATATGAATTTAATTCTAGGTCTGAAATTCAAGTAAATGGACCATATGAGAAATGCTATGATAAACCAATCAACCTCTCAAAGAGCAATTTCATCATATCCAATTGAGCTCCAATTACAAGAAGATAATATATATCATGGACGGGCTCAGGTACTCTAGCCTCCCAATCACATGATCACATTTACATCAAGGAAGGAATAGAGACAACCTTTTCACTTCTAAGCTGATGAAGGTCCAAAAATGATCATGGTTGTAATTGAATATATTTGTCCAAAATGGGATGGTTGATTCCGACCAACTTAGTTCTATACAATATTCCAGTCTACCAAATGCTTAGGCAGTGTTTTGTACAGCTTTTCCACAACTTCTTTTGCCTTTTCCACAGCATAAGCTGTTTTTGTCGTGTTTGGTAGATCAGCTTTTGCTTTGGCTTATCTACGAAAAAGTCAAAAAAAAGCTAAAAGTCATAAGTTAGGTGGGAGTAGCTTTTGAATGACTTTTCTCAATGACAATTTTGAAATTAATTCGAAGTTTAAATGTGATATAATTATTCTTTCACATTCAAAAGTCCTTCTGTAAAAGTACTTCCGCAAAAGCATAAGCTCTCCAAAAGAAAACCTTAAGCATGAACAAAAATTATTTGGAAAAATTGTAAAAGGGTAATAATGAGGATAGGGGGCACGGCCCATTCTCGCTTTATATGTAGAAGGATTTCGAGTTAACGGCCCGCATTAGGAAAAGTCAATATGGAGTTGAGTTACGCCGTGGCCGGGATAGTTTTTCTTTCCTTCGTTCTCGGCTACTACGTCTTACCGACAAAATTTGCCGGCAAGGGTAAATCGCCGCCTATGGCCGGTGGCGCATGGCCGATCATCGGTCATCTCCTCCTGATGAGCGGCAGCTCTCACGAGAAGCTCCCACACTTCACCCTCGCTGCCCTAGTCAACAAATACGGCCCAATTTTCAGCATCCGCATCGGCGTCCACCCCGCCCTTGTGGTCAGCAGCTGGAAGCTTGCCAAGGAGATCTTCGCCGCCAACGACATGGCGGTGCTGTCCCGCCCGCCACTAATCGCCGCCGAGCACCTGGGATACGACTCCGCCATGTTTGCCTTCGCCCCCTACGGCCCGTACTGGCGGGAGGTGCGGAAACTTATCACGGTGGAGCTCCTGTCCGGAAAGAGAATGGAGCAGCTCCGGCACATTAGGGCTTCGGAGATGTCGCTCTCCACTAGAGAACTCTACCGACTCTGGTCGGATAGGAAAGACGGGTCGGGTCGGGTTCCGGTGGAGCTGAAGCGGTGGTTCGGCGAGTTGAATCTGAATGTTCTTGTGAGGATGGTGGCGGGTAAGAGATTTGTCGGGTCCGGGAATGACGGGAAGGCGGCGCGGTGCCAGGAGGTGCTGGGTTCGTTCTTTCAGTTGTTGGGGACATTCACGCCGGCGGATGCGCTGCCGTTTCTCCGGTGGCTTGATTTGGGAGGATTCGAGAAGAGAATGAAGGAAACGGGGCAGGAAATGGATAACATCGCCGGTGAATGGCTGGAGGAGCATCGCCGGAGGGAACGTTCCGACGGGTCCGAACAGCAGGATTTCATGGATATGATGTTCTCGGTCTTACGGAACCAAGAACCGGAGAGCCGACAATTTGATGCCGACACCATCATCAAAGCCACTTGTCTGGTAACTTTTTTTGTTTTGAAATTGCACAAATTTCTGTCACATCTATTTTCGGTAACTTTTAAAATAACAAAAATGTTACATGAAACATTAAGGTATTAATTTTGATATCCTGAGTTTTAGGTATTTTTTGGTTATTGAAATAAAAAGTAAAGACTGTTTTAGAATTCTTGCGACAGAATGGTGTCGGAATGAATCTTAAACTTTTATTTTGGTTTTCATAACACACTGTTTAAGAATATTATTCAATTTTTTGTCTTATAATATTTATTTAATTGCATTTTAGTTTTTTAACGACGAAGCAGCCGAAATTGAAATCGAAATCCATGACCAGTTTGGACACTATTTTTATGCGAAGATTCCAGATATTGTCTTACTTTTTTTATTTTTGTACCCTAATTTTTGATATATGGAACATGACCGTTAGAATACTCGGATTACACAATTTTCGGTTAGAAAATAAAATTTAGTGTTAAGGAGTAACTAAAATATTTTAATTTTAAGATTTTTATATTTCTAAATAATTATATTGATTCTCTCAGTTATTGATCATACTAGCTCTTAATACCTGTTTTGCGTAGTACTAATACTTATTTTATTTCTTTATCTTATTTTTTGAACCTGTGGTGTTTTGCGCAAGTGCTTAAAAGTAATCATTTAAAATTTTATTTTAATTATATATAACAAACTTAACATTAGATTACTAAAATAATCTTATCTATTTAATAAAAAATATATTGGTTAAGGTTAATTTGGTTATAAAAAATATTTATATTTGGATGTTATTATAAAAATGTCATGCTTATTTTTAAGAAGAAAAAAATATCTCATCAGGTACTTATTTTTAAAAAGAGAGAGGCTATAAAAAAAGAACAATAGTACTTTTTTTTGATAGGTAATGTCGCTGAGGGAATTTGAACCCGTGGCCTATGAGTGCAATTGTCACTCCCATGACCACTAGGCCAGCCCTCTTTGACAAGAACAATAGTACTTATATTACGGAAAACACTCTTTTATTTTTTAAAGTTATTTATAAGTACAATTAGAATAATAAGCACCTCGCGTAAAACCGACATTGAGTTGATTCCCTTTTTTTTTCATAGGTAAGTTTTGTATTTTATAAATATTTATTCCCAAATTTGGAGATACATATGTACATCTCAACATAGACAGTCGGCTCACTCCTCAAAACCCATTTCACCAATCTCCAGACTCCAAGAAATTAATATTTCTACATGGCACCAGTTATGTCCACCTGAATCCCCCTGTACGGGCTTTAATATGCTGCCTCTCCGTCTGTTGCACGCAAAACTCCTCTTTCCGTTAATATCCTACACACCAGCTATGACCGTCTCCCCCTGCTATAGATAGGCCTTACAGTGTCTCCTCGGCATCCCTCTTCTCCATCTGAGCAAACATATTCAGATGAGCAATACTCGTGTCTGCACCAAGCAAGTTTCCAAGTTGTATCGTTGCCATTGCTTCTGCATGCATCTCAGCTTCAGTCAAAACTGGGGCCTGGACAAGTTGACCCTCAACAGGGGTTTGAAAACTCTTGCCTCTCTGCTGCCTTAGCTTCAGGAATCTTAAGCGTCTCTTCTCACGTTCACCCACAATACTCAGGACCCCAGGTTTTATTGGGTGTGTATGGTACTTTAAAGAAGATCCCAGTACTTTCGCCCCCAAAGAGATTAGATCTTCCGCCACACTTGATAGGCCCTTCTTTCTTGAGGATGTAATAGGGGATTGATGTCCTTTTGAAGCCCACTTAATTATCTCTGCAGATTGACTTTCTCCAGCAATATCAAAAGGCTGACATTTATCCCGAGAAGAGCGTCTTGCGCTGTCCCCCTCAGTTTGCGGTGTTAAGTTCAAGTTTGCCCTAAATTATGCCCTGGATGCAGCAATTCCATCTTCTATGGTAACTTCCTTTAAATTAGGAGATTTAGGACTCATAGGACTTGCAGGCCTCATAGCACGTTCCTCCACATTTTGAATTCTGAGATTAGCGGGTTCTTCGTAAGGCAATTGACAGCTAGAGGAAGACCCATTCAAATGGTAGTTTTCCTTTCCAATCTGCTCCTTTGGGTTCACCACAATTTCCGGAGAAATTAATTGCAGAGATACAGAATTTGAATTCGAATTTTTACCACCACCCGTCGTGATTTTTTCCGGCAACTTCAATGATTTTCCCGGCGACTGCATCAGATTCTCCATTAATCCTGCACATCTCACAGGAGACTCCTCACACTCTTCCTCGATTAGGAGATCATAATTTTTGGAGTTTATGACCACACTCATAAGACCACCCAGTGTTTTTTGGAAGGTAGTCTCAACCTCCAAGCGGCACCACTTCAAGCTCACATGGTTCAATGTGTTTGCATCAATAGAAGTCACAGATCCCAGTTTGCCCCCTACCCATCTCAAGCAGCGCTCTGTCCAACCGTGGATTGGCAGGCCTTTGATGCGAACCCATGCCTTCCTCAACTCCAAATCCATGTCTTCCTCCCATTTCTTCACAGAACAGAACAGCAAGTTTTCTGATTGATTGAACTTTAGGATATTGTTTGCTAATGTAGGACTGAGGCCCCAAATTAACGCAGTATCCTCCTTAATCTTGGCAATATTTAACGCTGCATCCCCATCATCCCCATCTGACGAACAACTTCCTTCATATCCCCCAACTTCAGTTCGACTATCAGCGAGTTTCGCAGCCATTTGATCTCATCATCAAGTACTTTGAAGCAGTCCCCACCCCCAAGATCCGGGACTTGGCGTATGAACTGCAAGATCAATCAGACGCCATTCGCGCATATAAGATTCCAGGTTTCACAAGGCTTGGCGTATGAACTGCAAGATCAACTTTTGGCTTCCAGGCTTTATGCTGCATCTGCTCTCCTTGGTGTTGCTGATACTTAGCAATATTGACCTCTAATCGACATCCTCGCACTTTTCGTCCGTCAATTTGCCGAGCTATCTCCTGGGAATCCACCTTGTCACCATACCGCACGAAACCAAATCGTTTCCCGGCCATCAACAATTTTTGAGGGATAAACATATCCGCCACCGTCCCATACTCATTGAAGAAGTTTCGTGCAGTCCTGGCATCCCAATCTGATGGAAAACTGGTAAAGAACAGTGTGATTGATCTCGAGCGTAGCGCCCGAATACGCTCCTCCTTTCCATGGATCTACGCCCGCCGGGATGTATTTCGCGCTCCCAGCATTAAAACACCGAGTGCTTCTTGGTACCCAGCGTCCACTTTCCTTCTCCGTCATCATCCATCCCCCTTTGAGGGACTGGATCTGTTGGGCAAAATTATCTTGAAGTAGCTTCTGGGAGGCTTAAGGCGGTAACAATTTTGTAAATATTTAAAAATTCACTTTTAAGATAATTTTGTCTATATACAA
>JAOYMZ010092344.1:0-10598 GCA_025802335.1 Pinguicula primuliflora
TTTGGCCATCGATCTAAGGCTTAATGTTCTAGAAGTCGGCCGTCGCGGCGGCCGACTAGTCAGCCAAAACTACCCTGTTGCCCCATTTTTGGCTAAACGGCGTGGTGGGACAGTCCCGATGGTGGGGCGGCCGTCCCGGGCATCGAGGAAGCCGCTCCGTCTGACAAGGCGACCATCTCATCTGACAAGGTGGACGCCCCCCGCTCGATTTGGGCCTAAACGGTGCAATATGGCGGGATTGGCCAAAAAAAATTTATACTTGTTACAAATTTGGGTTTCGGGTTTTAAAATTAAAATCCAAATCCCATAAATCAACATTTTTTTATATTTAAAATCAATTCGAGATATCTCTCCAAAGTAAATTTTTTTATATTTAAAATCAATTTTTTATTAAAATTCAATAAATAGAGGAAATGGAGAGATGACTTTTAATAAAAAAATTGATTAAAAAAACAACTTTTGAGAGAATTCTAGAATAGATTTGAAATATATAAAAAAATGTTGATTTTAAATATTTAAAAAAAGCTAGTTAAAAAAACGTGGGGGTTGCGGTGGGTGGCCGACTAATCGGCTGAGGCGGCGACCGAGGCGCTGGGCGACTCCTGACTGATCCGTATCCGCCGCCCGGCTTCTTGAACACTGAAGGCCACACACGAGATTTAAACATTCATTAAATGAATGTATTGGGATATCCTCATCCTTTCATTAAGGAGATGAGTTCGGATGTTGGCGGTTAAATTTTTGGATTGAAAACTTCAGAAATCCACATCCACCCAAGCCAATCCTTTGTTCATAATATGATCTCTTATGTTGTTAAATATTTGCAAAGTACAAAAAACGAGAACTTATCGAATTTCCTTGTTCAAGTTGTGTCGTAGATACGCACACTGCCATGAAAGCAATTTTGGCACGATCGTAGTGCTAATCGTCAATACGTCAGTCACTCCCGAAGGCTACCCAAGCCACCTCTTGCACATGAGCACTTCATGAGGAGCGGTTGGAGAAAGACGCCATTTGAAATCCTTGCCCGAAAAGAACTCCAGAGAAAAGAGAAAATAAAATATTTGTGGATTACTAATTGAAAGTGTATTTTAAAACTCAACATGAAATCATATTTATTGATAGGACTTCGAGTGTTTGTATCCCACTATAATCCAAACTGATCGTGATCCATGTTCGATACACGTCTATCACGTTCGCAAAGACGGTTTCAATAAGTATCCCCAGTCTAGTTTCTACTTCTTCAAGTTAAGGAATCACTCCAGAAAAATTATATTTAAATTGTAATTTTCGTGAGTTTAAGTATCCCGAGTCTATTTTCTTGTTTTTTTTATTTTCTTGTTATTCAAGTAAAGGAATCACCCCCAAAAAATTATATTTAAATTGTAATTTTTGTGGGCCAAAAAGATAATAAGCTTTGGAGGAAAGGGTCAACCCAGAAACCACACATGCGCAACCGACCCGCCAAAGTTAACCCAACCCGACCGGGTGAATGTCCGCGAATCAGATCGAGCCAGCCGAACGGTGGCAGCGCACACGCGCATGGGCGTAGCCCTCTCTCACTCAAACTTAACATAATCCACTTGTAGGTAAATGTATTTAAACCCTTCTTTTCCACCTTCCAAAGCTTATGTGGGACAAATGGAGGTTTTTCCACTTGAAGCCATGCCTTTGCAGAAACTACAACAACAATTCTTCTCCACAAAATTCAAACAAACAACATGAATGACAAATCAACAAC
This sequence comes from Pinguicula primuliflora, assembly GCA_025802335.1. NCBI lineage: Eukaryota > Viridiplantae > Streptophyta > Magnoliopsida > Lamiales > Lentibulariaceae > Pinguicula > Pinguicula primuliflora. The sequence continues at coordinate 1,742 of JAOYMZ010092344.1, forward strand.
AACATAATCAACTCCAATCTTGTGAAAAATTGAGCCGGAAGGGTTGCTTAATACGCGACGGCAGTTGTGCCCAATACACGATGGTTGCAATGTCGTCGAAGATTTCATCCAAATTGCGTCTGAAGGGTTAAGAAATCTTAAATCGCGTATGAAGGGTTGGGGTGAAAATGGGTTAAATGACTCTTTAAATCTCATCGATTGCCTTGGATCCAACAACTGAAAATTGGGGCTAGGTATATATGGGCAAAATTGGGTATAAGTAACACCGTCTCCTTCTTATCTTGAACAATAAATCCATGACAAATTGCTTCCATCCAGGACAAACTAATATGGACCGTCAAACTCAATCTGATGATCCAGATTAATTGGTCCAAAAAAAAAGTCAGCATCCAAACCCCACAACCACGATTGCCTTCAAGGGAACCGTCATCAGCACATCACCACCGACACCGTGCATTGCCTCCTAAATCGGATGTAATTGCCTCCGGTATTAGGAAACCGACCCGGCCCAAATCCTAGTGCACAGGTGCAACTGTTTAACCTAGCATCAATAGTCAGGCTCAATATTTTCTCCAAGAGCTCGAGACCAGGTTATTGGGCCAATCCAGTTTATTTATAAATTTAAGATGGTATCGGAGCACGCAGGTTGAGGCACGCTTATTTCTTCTACGCTTTACGGTGTGGGGTATTCAAGTCCGACAGGACTTACCTAGTCGGACTTAAGGGGGGAGTGTTAAGAGTCTTATCCAACACCGATTTCGGATAGTGAGGGAGAATGAAATTTAAATATAGGAATAGTGGGGGTATACATCACCTTGATATCAGGATTTTGATAAGGATACTCACATTCCTACCAAACAAATCTCCACACGTGCACCCACACACACGAGACTCGGTTGCCGCTGGACTCACTTTTCTTAGGGACTGTGGCCTGATTGTCGAGGCTCGACCCAATTTATTTATAAATTTAAGATGGTATTGGAGCACCCAGATTGGGGCCCATTTATTTCTGTTGTGTTGTTACGGTGTGGGGTGTTCACGTCCGACAGGACTTGTCTAGTCGGACTTGAGAGGGGAGTGTTAAGATTCTCTCCCACACCGATTACGGAAGTGGGGTGAATGAAGTTTGAATATAGGAATAATGGGGGTACTCATCACCTTGAGATAAGGATTTTGACAATGATACCCACATTCCTATCAAATCAAACCCCACGTACACTTACACACACGAGACCCAAACCGGCATCAATGGTTAGGATTGATATTTTCTCCAATGGCTCGAGACCCAGTTATTGGTCCAGCCGTCGGATCAACAATGAACAATCAAGATTAAAATTCGGAACATAACGACACTTGTCAGGAATATATCGTCCGACATATGAAAATTTTCGCTATACAGTGACATGTCTAAGATTGAAAATCTTTTGTCACCTGGACCTACAATTATGAATTTTACGCATCCCACGGCCCATAACATGTGGGCTTGTTCTGTCCAGGTCGCGAGGTCTTTCCATGGCGGATGCCTTCTAGAAGACTACGGCGACCCGATTTGAGAAGCCAGACGCGTTCGCCTCTCGCCCCCTGTGAGTTTTCCCAAAATAACTTCTGCATTCAAACTTCTGAATTTGCACTTCACGGCTTGCAGGAGAAGAAGTCAACGAGACTATGGATAAAGAGATCAGGAACGACGAGCCGGCGATCGGGATCCCGTACAACGCCGCTTACCAGGCGCCGCCGCCCCACCAGTACTACGTCGCGGAACACCCTTATCAATCCGGTGCTGTTCCGCCGAACGCGATATTTGGAGACCCCAAGGGGATTCCTATCCACCAGACAATTTACAGGGATACACCGGCACCGTTCAACTGTGTGTACTGCGGAGGCTCAGGTGTCACTAACGTCAAGTAATGTCCTCTCCTCTCCACCCTTTTTTTGGATTTATGTTTTTTTATGTCCCTCTCGAACCAGAACACTAAACTTAGATGTAAATTGTTGACATGGGGTTTCAATCGGTGTCTTTCTATTGTCTGCTTATGTTTTTGTTCCTGGAAAAGATTAGAATTGTAGGTAACAAAATTGTTTGATTGTTATGGAATTTCTAGTTCGCATAATCATAGCTTGTTGCCGTATCTGATCCTTGTTAAATCACCAATGTTCACAAGTATGCACAGAAAACTGACTGTGAAATATGCAATCTGCAAACTCATGATGCTGGATTTCATTCTGTGACTTTTCTGCAACAGATTTGAGACAATGCATATTGTTTAGATAATGGAGCTTTGTTTTATATAAATTCTCACATGACACATTCAGATGTAAATGGTAGATCGAAACACTCTGCAAATAATTAAAGAAGGATGGAAATGAAAAATCTATCATCTTGATGTCCAGTACATGAAGTTGCTATGCTATCGATAGATATACTTATCTACTGGTAGTCTCATCGTCTTGGAAGGAATTAGAGATTCACCATGAGAACAAATATAGAACCCAACATCGATATGCAATGCTCATGAGTCATAATGTCAAGGTCTTCTTCTACCATTCAACTAGTTTCCGATTTCTCTATGGCATAACCTCGTCCATGAGTACCTTATGTAAACAAGTATCTAGTAGTTAACAGTTCCAGTACTTTTCCCCAACATGTTATGCTCAAATGTTATTTAGGGTGATTGTCATGCTCTTTGTTTGAGAAGTTGGCTGCCTAGTCCGTCTAGGCACCATCTAGGTGCTGGGCGGTTGCCCCCTGCCCGAATACCGTCTAAGCACCCGCTTAGGGGCACCTTGACTCATGCTACCCGTGTCCGTGCTAACGTCGCATCTTATTATTCTGCACCTATTCTCTGGTGTGATGTAGATCAAAACCGAGTTTAGCCGCCTTTGTTGGTTGTATGATGCCAATGATGCTTGGCGTCTGCTTTCTCTGCCCTTCGATGGATTGTCTGTGGCACAAATACCATCACTGCCCAAGCTGCAACCAGAAGGTGAAGTTGTTTGTTCTCATTTCTCCACCCTTGACTCGTTTGAAACTTTGGTTCCATTTCGTTTTCTAGGTTGCTGATTTTGAGAAGTCTGATCCCTGTTTGGTGATGGATCCTCCACAATGGGTACAAGAGAGCTTTGCTTTACCTGCTTGACTTTGCTAAATTAAAGCAATGCGTCATCGTCCCAGGCCAACTTGGGTGTGGACTTGTCATGTGATTTGCTGTGAGTTTGTTCATGTTGGCGATAATTTCAATATTCTCATGTATCGATCTTGTATCACTAAAGTATATATCGGATTCCGGGCCCTATTACCTGACAACTTCGGCCCATGTATAATATTAATGTAAAAAACACAATTCTAGCCTATTTTAGTATATGAAGCGTCTACGGTTAATGTATTCTTTGTTTGCCCTGCTAAAAATAAAAGGTACTGTCACATAGGGATTGATCTAGAGATTTCGAGAGTGACAATTGTACTCAAAGTTATGGGTTAAAATCTATCGGCGACACGAGCCTGTCACATATGGTTTATCAAATGTGCTTTAACTCGATACCATGGCTTGCAGGCTATTGTAGTAGCTTGTCGGATTTATCTACGTATGGTTGAGATAAGTAGTTTATTTTTGCTATATTCGCTTATTCTTTTTATTATTATTATAATAATATTAATTACTATTATTACTATTATTATTAGGATTATTACTATTATTATTATTACTATTTTTTGTATTTTTTATTTATTTTTATTTTTTTTTTATTTTTTTAATTATTATTTTTTTTGAGCTGAGGGTCTTTACGTAAACAATCTCTCATCTTGTGAGTGGTGTGGGTATGATTGCGTACATCTTACCCTCCCCAGACCCTGCCTAAGGGCGGAATTTACTGGGTATGTTTGGTTTGGTTTGATTTTCCTGCCTCATTTCTGTGTCTGCTTGTCTTAGCTCTCTGATTTTTCCAAAAGTGATGCTGCTTGTTTCCGTACCTTGACATTAATACTTGTTTCCAGAGTGGATTGCTGTCTTCACTGATTCTGGCACCAATCTTTCCGAGCATAGCTTGATTAAAGGCCTCCAAGTCTTTGATTCCGAGACTGCCTGCATCACAAGATTGTGTTAATTTATTCCACCTAATCCAATGAACTATCCTCTCATTTTTTCTCTCATTCCAGAATTTTTTTTTCTGAAATCTCTCTAGGGTTTTAATTACGGTCCTAGGAGCACGGTATAATGTGAAATAGTAACACGGTAGACACGATAGATCGCTGTTGATTAGTACAGATCTGCCTCCAATCGATAATGTGATATTTCCATAACTGTTGAACCTCTTACTGAATTTTTCTATGATTGGATCTCACATTTTAATTCTTCTTGGGTTGTCTCCCATAGGCATTCCTAAGTACACCATGGGTAGAGTGGCTGATGAACACTTCATGTAGTCTGACATTAAGTTGGCATTATTGTTGATGAAAGACATAAGTGTCAACAAGTTTTGTAGCATTTTATTATATTTTTCTTGGATTTTTGGGTTACTTATGGTACCATAATCTTGTTCGTTAGCTTACTAACATCCTGTTTTCTTGGTCCCAAGTCAAAGGAAGAGCCCTTAGACGTTGAAGAAAAGTTGCTATTACCGTTGGAGGAGTAAAACTAAGGTAGGTTGTTTTCTTCTTCCTTCTCTTGAAGTTATGGTCATCAATAAAGCTCATCGTTCCTGAGACAACTTGTGGCTCGTCATAATAACAAAAAACAATTCTTCAGTATTCTAGTCAGCCTAAGGGAGTAGATATTGAACTTAAATCAAGTTTTTTTTTTATTAAAACCCGTCCTTTGATTTCGGACGGGGTTACGCGTTGATGTAAAATTAGCTACTAATGAGACGTAATATGTTCATACAAAATTAACCTAACATTTGCGAGATTGAAATGAAGCACATTTTGCTTCAACGAATCATAAAATCCAAAGATTCGAGTACTAATGTTTGTAAGTTCCCGGAATTTAGCTGAGCAAGTTTGGGGATTGATGAACCACCTGCACAAAATGTTTATATAGAACAATGTACCTGTTTTCCTTGGCTTGGCAGTTTGGTTATTGATCTTTTGGAGAGACCGGATCGCTTTGCAATACCGTAGGTGGCTCGATTTTCTCATCTTAGTGCGTCTTCGTCCAGCTTTGCTTTTTGTCTGATGCTTGTTGTTAGCTGCATTTGGTGTAATCTTCGTGTGTAGTAGCCATAGTAATTGTTTGTGCCGATTTTCAACCATTGCTTGAAGTGTCTGCGACCTTTGTGCTCTTGCTTTCAGTGTTGAGGATTTGTTGCAGCTTCATGGATTGTTGATTCAGCAGTTCAGATGTGTGATCTCCATGCATTGCTCCTTCATGTGCCATGGTGATGACCGCAGTATTCTTTGAAAAACTTTTCCTATTTTTCCAAGGTCCTGCATTAAATTTGTTAGTCCGTCAATAACTTGAGGAGTGTTTGATTCAAAGATTAGTCTGAACTTCCCTGTGTTACTGCAGAAATTTACAGCTTCCTTGATAACCAACAGTTCTGATATGCCATATTCATATACATTTTTAGACTCATTTATGTATTGATTTTCTATTGATTTTGATTCATATATTCGGATTTATGCTTGTTTTGTTCTTATTTTGTGCTATGTAGGTAAAGTGCAATATTTCCACGTGTTTAATGGAATTCCAAGCCATTTTACACACAAAGCGACACCACATAGGCAAAAAAGACAAATACGGTGCATTCTGAGAATCCACTATTCAAGGCAAGGGCAAATCTGTAATTCCACATGCAGACGTCGGTCAAAGGGGCATCTAAAAAGTGGTCGTGTACATCATATTTATTCCTATTTAGAAAAGGCCCAAGTAGAGGAGAAATGCCCAAAGCCCAACCAATAGAGAAGCTTCCCAAGGAAGCTTGTCAAAGCTTTTCAAAGAAGTAAGCTTTGACTAGTCAAAAGGCCAAGCTTCTTTTAGAAACTAGATATTTGGCTATAAATACCTCCATTTGCATTGAAGAAAACTCTCTTCCACTCCCCCCACTCCAAGGGGGAGATGTTGGACGAAAATATACACATGCTGGTGGCTGTAGAAAGAATGAGGCGATTCAAGTGCCCGACCAGATCTTGATGCGGCGAACTCCACCGGAGCAGCGATTGGATCTTCGGGTTTTTTTGTATCTCTTTATGCTTGAGGCTCGGTTGAGCTGAGCTATGTAGTTTTTGTATTTTACTTATTCGGCTACAATGTTCTCGCTTGTTGGTTTATTAATAAATTAATTTGCATTGGCAGCGTATACGTCTAATGTTGTGATTTGTGGATTGATTCTCTTCGCTTGATGGTTTATGCATGAATTTGTTATATGTTTTTGTTGTTTGTTTACAAATAGCATGAGCTTACATTTGTGTGTTCATAAAACGATAATATGTTGTGTATTTGATACGTAGATTCATACATGAATGACATAGTTAGGCAATATACTTGAGCTGAGACTTATTTATCCACCAATGTGTTTATCTAGTCTATCTAGCCAGTTTGAGTCGGTATGTGATAGATATTGTCTTGAGTTTGGCTAGTTATCTTTACTTGCTTTCTTAGGTAGTTTTACTTATTTCTGCTTATTAGTTGTAATTCCAAACTACCTATCTTTGGTTACTCTGAGATTAGTTGTAGATTGAAGCATGTTAAGGACCTACTCCTTGTGGGAGATGACCCTTACTTCCCGTAAGGTATTACTTGTACGATTGTGTATTCTTGCACATTGTGTGACATATATGTGTCCCATCAGATATGCGGCTAGAACAACAATTATTGAATGTATTGGGCCTCACAGTTCGGCCCAAGTCACTTGATTCATTCTTTTGTTTACATAGTTTGTTACACAATCTGTTTATTTGTTACATCGTTGGCCCATAAGGAGAGTGTATATAAACATTATGTATAGCCGAACTAGGGTTATCGAATGAGAAGCTTGATCTTTACTGCCGCAATTGTCTCCTACCTTCGTTCTCCAATCAGCTGTGCAAATCCTGTAATGGTTATCGTCCAAATTGTTAGCACAACTCCAAATTATTCCAAACAACATGTCTTAAGATGGTATTGGAGCATCGATCCTAATCTAGCCAATTCCACGTATTTCCAGCCAAATCCCTTTCTGCCCTAATCCTAGCTTAATCCCGAATTTTCCAAAATTCCCTCTCACCAAATCAGTCAATACAATCCATTTCCAATTCTCAAACTTTAAAAATTTCAAACCTTCACCGAAATACCATGGCTCTGAATGATCTGAAAGAAGAAGGCAAGAAGGTGGTTGATCCAGAAGGCAGTGGAGCCAAGATTAATCCTGCCTTAGGAAATAAGAGCATGCCGACAGTCCGTGACACAGATCAGCCCGGTATCGCCCTTGTCATGGTTCTCCTAAACACACAAAACAATCAAAGCTGGAGCTGAGCTGTTCGAATGGCTCTAGGTGCTAAAAAGAAACTATCTTTAATCGCTGAGGATGCTGCTCCACCATAAGATGTGGACTCCGAAGAATATGAGAATTGGATGGCAGCAGACATGATGGTTACATCATGGATATATAATTCAATAGACAAGGAAGTATTACAGGGATTTCACTATACCATGAACTCTGCAAAAGATTTATGGAGAGAGCTGCGTGAAAGACTCGTGGGTACAATGGCCCCATGGTTTACAAATTTAGGCGTGACATTGCAACGATTAAGCAATGATGTAATGAATCTGTGACTGTTTATTTTAACCGGTTGAAAGGACTATGGGACGACCTGAGTTATATGCGTCCTTTGACAAAATGTGGATGCGGTGTGAGTGATGAGGAGCGCATGATGCAATTTCTATTTGGGCTCAGAGTGGAATTCGAATCAGTGAGTAGCCAGATTTTAGCTTCGGATCCACTGCCAAGTTTGAACAGGGCTTATAGCACGGTGCTAACCATTGAGAAGCAAAAAGAGGGGCAAGTCGTTCTCAGTGATTTAAGTGATCATGGAGCTTTTGTTTCGAAATCTTATGAAGGTCACAAATATGGACAGAACAGGGGTAACACTTCAGGACCCAGGATGAATATGAAGCCACCTTATGGACGGGGAAACTTAATGGGAGCACCACATTGTGGGAGGAATGAGAATCGTTGTGAATACTGTCACTTCCTTGAGCATACTGCAGCTGAGTGTTATAAACGGAAAACCTGCACTCATTGCAATATGAAGAGACGTTCGATTGAGAACTACCTCCGGGTCCGTGAGCGAAAGGGAAAAGGAATGCAGCACGCACATATTACTGAGATGCAGCAGACCTCACTTGATCTGAGCATGGAGCACACTGGATCACCAGGAATGAATATGACAGATTTTGCTCGCATGTTCCACGAGTTCGTCCAAGCTAATTCAGCCCAGCTCAACCAAGATTATGATGGCTTCACTGGTAAGACCTTCCTTGATGCACTAACTGTGGCTCCCTTTCTTAATTCAAGAGTATGGGTGATTGACACTGGTGCATCATCGCACATGTGTCATGACTTGAATCTATTGGATACATGGGTTGCTGCCCGTAAACTTGTGGTAGTTAGACAAGCAGACAGAGCTTTAGCTCAAGTCAAACACATTGGCACGTCTACCCTCACAGATAAACTCACCCTTCACAATGTCATGCATATCCCCAGCTTTCGTTTCAATCTCATATTTGTATCTCAGCTTACCCTATCATCCAATGCCCAACTTATCTTTTCCCCCCATTTTTGTCTTGTGCAGGACCAGGCATCTAGGAAGATTCTGGCTGTGGGACAAGAGTGGAAGGGACTCTACATACTGGATCCATTAGCCTTACACAAAGAGCCTCCCATG
>JAOYMZ010092345.1:0-10598 GCA_025802335.1 Pinguicula primuliflora
GGAGGCTGCATAACTTTGATTAAGCTGAGGCTTTCTGTATACCAAGTATCAGTTTGTTATTTGGCTCTTCCAATCAACATTGAATTCGTAATGTACTGATGTATTAAAGTATGGAATACGTTTCTGAAATTACTCTTAGCATGAAGAATAAGAGCAGTATCTAGTGCCTCTTTATTGAGTTTGGAGTATTAACCACTGCATGAGTACTACCAAAATGCAGCCGACTGATATGCTGACGACATTTAAAAAAATATAAATTAATGGGGATATTTTAGTCAATTCATGCTTTTTCAGTTTAGTATTAGAGTAGGTGAACACACGGTATGAAAATAAATCTTATATGAATCGGGATTTAAATTTGTCCATGTGAACAACATGTTAGTTTTTAATCACTAGTAGAGCCAAATTGGAGATTTTCAGAGTAAACGCACCATTGATGAATGAAAGATGTCATCACTCATTATCTCTACTCCAGCCAAACGCTTTGTGCTCAAATCCCTCTTCTTCAACAAAAACAAACAGAAGAAATCATCTCCTTCGTCGTTCCATTGAACACGAGAACACCAAAAATCATTTTTTGCATAGGAGATGGGATGTAGAATTATTCGTGAACTCTTTCCATTGATTGTTGAATACAATGTTTCTGAACATGGAAATTGAATACAATCTTTCAATTTCTAAATCGTTAGTTGAGGTGATAGTGTAGCTGATGGCTTGAACCTTATTGGAGAAAATAAAGGACACAAATTTACATGGTTTGACAATTATCTACATTCACGGGAGAAGCTTCTTTTGGGATTTTTATTCACACTTTTTTCCTTTACAACACACATGTATATATAGGCACTTCTAGGTCTAGGGTTAATCCGGAATTTAAGGCAATCAAATCCCGAGAAAAAAGGAAAGATTTATAATTAAGGATATATGCAAATCTTTCCATATCCACAACTAACTAACACTCCCTCTCAAACTGATTACTGAGATGTCCAATATTCAGCTTGAATAACACATCGCGATAAGCATGTCCAACCACTGCTTTTTGAGGATGTCTGCAAGCTGATCTTTCGATCTCATAAATGGGAGAATGATAATCTTGTTGTTCAACTTCTCCTTGATGAAGTGCCTATCAACTTCCACATGTTTGGTCATGTCATGTTGCACTGGATTCTCAGAAATATGAATTGTAGCCCGGTTGTCACATCTCAGAGGGCATGGTTCCTCGTGGGAAGCCTAACTCAGTCAACATCTTCATCAGTCACAGAATCTCAGTCACTCCTCTTGCAATTCCCCTGAACTCAGCTTCTGCACTCTAAAGAGCCACAACTTTCTATTTCTTGCTTCTCCAGGTCACCAGGTTACCTCCAACGAAGGTAAAGTATCCAGATGTCGATCTCTTGTCAGTGGGACTCCCAGCCTAATCAGCATCAGTGAATGCCTCTAATCTCAAATGCACATAGTTATGAAACAACAACCATGTGTCAGGAGTACCTTTGAGGTACCGCATTATCCTCAAGACTGCATCCTAGTGGTCCTTCTGTGGTCTATGCATGAACTGACTAACAACTCCGACAGCATAAGCGATATCTGGTCTCACGTGTGCCAAGTAAATCAATTTCCCCAATAGGTGCTGATAACGGCCTCGATCAACATCTTCTCCATTGCTGAAAATTTTGAGCCTAAGATTTGAGGCCATTGGACTGTCGACATCTTTGCCCTCCAGCATCCCAATCTCTGTCAGTAAGTCCAGAACGTACTTCCTTTGGGATATGTGAATGCCTAAAGGAGATCTCATCACCTCAATGCCCAATAAGTACTTAAGGCCTCCTAAATCTTTTATCTCGAACTCTGTAAATAGATTTGTCTTCAAAATATCCATCTCAGCCATATCATCCCCCTTGATAATCATATCATCAACATATATGACAAGGCATGTCACACCCACGTTTATCTTCTTGAAGAACAGAGTGTGGTCAGAATTACTCTGCTCCTGACCATATCTCCCCATAACTACAGTAAATCTCCCAAATCATGCTCTTGGAGACTGCTTCAAACCATATAGTGCTTTCTTCAATCTGCATACCTCTTTGGGTCAAAATGTCTGAAAAAACCCCGGAGGTCCATCCAAGTATACTTCCTCTTCAAGATTGCTGTGCAATAATGCATTCTTGACATCATACTATAACAAAGGCCACTCCTTGTTTGCTGCAATAGAGAATAGGACACGGACTGTGTCAATCTTGGCAACTGGAGAAAATGTCTCTGAGTAATCTACATCATATGTCTGGGTGTAGCCCTTATCCACTAGTCTCGCCTTGTAGCTCTCAATGGTCCCATCAGCTCTTCTTTTGATAGTGTAAACCCATTTATACCCCACAGTCTGTTTCCAACGTCTAATTTTGTTCCAAAGCAGTCATTTTAATTCCCATAGCATTCCTCCACTCAGGTATTGTCATAACCTCATCAACATTTCTGGGAAGATCCTCTCGATAAAGGGCAGTAATAAATGCCCTAGCAAGCGGAGACTCTCTCCCCCTGAATAGGTTTGCCAACGGATATCTCTGCGACCCTCGAATGTGATCTGGAGAGAATCGTTATGCAGGAATGCCCCGAGTACTTCTGGGAGGTAATGTGCGACCGATACGTGGCATCTCTAGGGTAGCCTCGTTGGTGGAGACCAGAATACCTGTAGGGGATGCATTAGGAGAAATATCAGAAACACCTGAATGTATAATAAGCGATGAGTCAAGTGCACATACCTCGATATCCTGAGAGGGATGATTAGTGGGGGGCGTAGCAGCGGGCGATGGCGCAAGCGGCAGTATGACAGATACTGGCGTGATCCAATCAAATGGGTCATAGAACTCAAATTCCACGATGTCATAGTGGAGTGGAGTGAACACCTGCTTCGAAACGAGATCATTGCACCTATATCCTTTCTGAGTCACTCCATATCCCACAAATATAGAAGAAGAAGGCTACTAGTGCATTTTTCGGGATAAAGTGATAGTGTGTGCCTTATCTAAGCATGTGATATTTCTTTTCATGTCTTAATTTATTTTGAGTCTACCTAATCCATTGAGATTGCGTCGTTATCTTCAATGGCTCAGTGTGTGAGTCAAGAATTCGAATCTCAATAGCGGCTTCGACTCTATTGTATGAAAAAAATATTAACATTATTCGATCTTCCTGCAAAATGACAATAGTCTCCATTAAGAAAAATGATTTGATGCCTACAACTTGGCACATGCTTGTCCCATTCGGTGTGCTAAAAATTTATCCACCATCCCTCCATTAGCATTTCCGTACCGTTGCCTGAGTTGATTAGTTAGTTCTATGTGTGGCTTGATATACTTATGATAATTCACACCGTTTGACCGGCTTCTTATTTATGAATCATATGGAAAGGGGATATATTTAGAGACTAGAGCAGCGCACAATAATTATCTTCCAACAACATTGGTTGAGCAAGTTGCTCACCTATGATTTCACCGAAGAGTATAAGGTGGGCAGAAAGAACTTTGTTGTTGATGTATCCTCTCCCTCGGATAGATGATCTATTTGACCAATTGGCTGGAGCTGGTGTCTTCAAGAGCTTAGACATCTTCTGGGCTGAAATCACCTTCAACTCCTCTTTACTCTTGACTGCTTGAATGCATAAAGGCTGACCATTATAGTGTAGAGTAATCACCATATCACTGTAAAATTTATGATTGACTTCGAAATTGCTCACTTATGAATATTCTATTATAATTTCGATGATTGTTGCATCAAGTTTAGTGCGATGACTCTTAGGAATATGCACAAACACAGTACATCCAAACACACGAGGCGGGAGAGTGAGGGGGAAGGTATTTTATGATAGGATGACAAAGCCTGGATAGGGGTCTTAAGTTTTAGTGCTTTAGTCGGGAGACGATTGACAAGATATAATGTCGTAGCGACTTTCGTCCAGAAATATGGTGGAACTCGAGAATCCAATATAATAGCGCGAGTAATCTCAAACAAGATTCAATTTTTTTCTCTGCAATACCATTTTGTTTCGGAGTGTATGGACAAGTAGTTTGGTGCACTACTCCATTATCAGAACAAAATGTGTGCATAGAGTAGTTAACAAACTCCCCCCATTATCAGAACGAAGAACCTTTAAGCATACCCCAAACTGAGTATGAATCAAACGATAGAATTGCAGAAATTTCGAAAACAAGTCAGACTTATGTTTCAAAAAATAGTTCCAACACGTTCTCGTGCAATCATTCAGAAAAAGTAAGAAATACTTAACATCTCCCTCCCCTAAAACAGGTGCAGGGCCCCATACATCAGCATGAATCAACGCAAACAGAGTACCAACATGAGATAAACTAGGAGAGAATGATGCACGATGAGTTTTAGAGCGTGCACAAGCATCACACGAGATAGGAAAACAAGAAAGATTAGAAAATAATGTCTTGAGATAACCATCAGACGGATGTCCCAATCTGCGATGCAACAACCATCCCTTGTCATTCCTGGACTCAATACTAAAAACATTCCCGAGGACGGTCACCTCATCAGCGTAATATAGCCTCGTCCGCTCAGTGTCATGCCCAATTATCTCCGTGATCTGGATATCCTGCAATACACAGAAGAAAGGATACATTATCACCGTGCAGTTTAATTCTTTAGTCACGTGGCTAATAGATAACAGCTTGTGAGATAATGACGGGACAAGCAAACAATTAGACAATTTAAGCGACGGAGTAATCGTGATTGAACCAGATTCCTTCACAGGCAGTAATTCTCCATTCACAGTCTGAGGTTTCTTGACGTCCACTAAATCTGCCGCATCATATGTCACGGTGTCTGTGTCACCACAGTAAAATATCCATGGGCTTTTACGTAACATCATATCCCGAGACGAGTTATTCACCAAGGCATAAGAGGTGCAGTCATATTACCAAAACAACCTTCCGATAAATATTTTGGTCCAACAAATATATCACGTGTTGAGGGACGACTAAGTAAATTCTGCCCCCCAACAGCTATACCTGTGATTTTCGTCGCACCGTTGCATATGCCTCATCCATGTTCGGTATATCACGTCCCTTTAATCTATCATGCACAAGAGATGCTCATCGCGTAGTTTGTTGTAAATCAGTATGTCATCCAAATCTTTCATCGGATTCGAACATTGTCTATCAACTTCCATTCATAAATTCTTGCTCCGACGATAGTAGTCCTCAATGGTTAACTGTCCTTGTCGTAGGTTATCTGCTTTCGTCGTCAAGTCATAAACTTGTAGATTATCTTCCCCAAATTGAAAGGTTTTGGCCAAACCCTTCCAAAACTCCCGAGCCATCGGAAAATTAAGATACTGACGAGCAATGTCTTCCTCCATATTGTCAGTAATCCACCCAAATACTTATAGGTCATGTTCCCACCAGGATTGATAGCCCTGTTCTCCTTCTTTGGGCGGTGCGGGCTGGCCCGTAATATGCTCAATCTGGACGCAACCACCAATTCCAATCTCCATCCGTCGTTTCCACACAAAATAGTTGTGATTGTTGAGATGCTCATTGAGGTGGATATCCCCCTGATGCCCGCTGTCGCTGGAAATTGGAGCCGCCTCCTTCGAGTCGGCCGCCCGTGCCTGTCCCTCCATAATTGTGGTGAGATGTGCACCTAGAATAGGCATGGCCTCCACGATAGCCGTCTGTTCTGTCATCGTGTGTCCTACTAGTAGATGATGATTCTGGGGTTCGTTCCCCGCTCCGATACCATGAAGAAAATAAAGAACACAAATTTACGTGGTTCAGCAATTGTCTACATCCACGGGAGAAGCTTCCTTCAGGATTTTTTTTCACACTTTTCTCCTTTACAACACACATGTATATATAGGCACTTCTAGGTCTAGGGTTAACCTGAGATTTAAAGTAATCAAATTCCGGAAAAGAAGGAAAGATTTGCAATTAAGGATATATGCAAATCTTCCCATATCCACTACTAACTAACACTTATAATATGCAATAGAAGAAAACAATCAAATGAGTGCTATCTTTTTTTTTGACAGGATATATTTTATTAATTGCAAAAGTTATTATACAAACTAGCTACAAAAGTGAGCTTAGTCATAAAACGTACAATCACTGCAGGTAACCAGACTCAGTGTTTTTCCCACGATTGCGCTTGCTTTGCCTTGGACTAAGCTTCTTTGGTTTCCTGGGGTTGGTAGAGGTTTCTTTCTGGAGGGCTACTGGAGCGGCGTCCGAATGGTCAAGGTAGTCAGTAAACACCTCATGCTTATAAAGCTCATCAGATTCTATATCTAAGTGAAATGAGGGCCCAAGTGCCATCTTCCACGACTGAGATATAGGGGCCTCCAATGTGTGGGAAGAAATTGGAATTATGTCATCATCCTCTGATTCTGACAAATACGGTTTATTGGCTTGAGGTGAGTCGGCTGTTTTAGTCTGCGGAGAGAATGGTATGGCCAGGGAGTCTAAATTCATGGACTTGTGTAGAAGGGCTTGCTTCTGGATAGCCGTGAAAGATTGGGTGGGCTTTGGAGTATATGAGTTCCCACCCTGATGTGTGGGAGATTCTGTGTCTTCCCCTTCTTCCATTCTGTCCGCCCAACTCTTGCATGGGCCCTCGAGTCGGAGTTCCTATTTTGTTACTGGTTGGCGAGGTAGTGTTAGCTGAGGCTCAGCATAAGGCACTATAGCTGGTGTGGTTTGCTGATCCAGATCCTTAGTAGGTGCAGAAGGAGCAGCAACCACTGCTGGAGGCGTTACAGTCGTGACTGGGGGATGCCAGGTTAAGTTTCTGCTGGCGTAGAGAGAGAAGTGTCTGCATCAATGGAGACTGCATGATCTGCATGGTCAGTAGAGGTTTCCTCATATTCAGGAGACACATATTCAGCATTTTTAGGAGCCAGGACAGCATGATCATTAGCATTATTAGTATCAGCTGAAAAATTGTAGCAACTTCCGGTTTATGTGTCGAAACTTGGTAAGAAGCAGCATCAGGTTTGTTAGCAGCGGCCGCAGTCCTCTCAGCAACACCTGATTCACAGTAAAAAAGATTGGTGATCCATTTTACCATGTCATGATATAGTTGGAAATCCAAGATATCCCAGTCTTGGTCCTTGCCCCTGCGTAAGGCTTGGGTGGTGCCCATGTCCTTTTCTTGGGTTAGACTCCCTGCCTTCTCGGGCTGGGAGGTAGATGCTAATGCACAGAGGGAGGTAGAGCTTGCATTCACTTGTTTTCCTGTGTTTAGATCTAGTTCCTCATTGTGTTTCTGTTGTTTGCTGATTTGCGGATTGCTCTTCTTCCTTGGTGGTACAAGGGAGGGCCACAAGTTGTCATTCTTCCAGGTGGGATCCGCTTCTTACTTGACACTAACCATGAAGGAGGTGTCTTTGATTTCCACCCTAATGTTCTTGGTGATCCAGCCTGTAGAGTTTGTGAATAGTTGTAACCGACCGAATCTCATGTCTTTTTTGCTGCTGGAATTAGGATCAATTTGCACTAATTCTCCCAAATGTGCTGCTATGACTATAAACAGCTTATCAGCCCAATATTGCAGAGGGATGCCTTTGATTGTTACCCAAGTACATCTGGCCAGTTTTCCGTCAATTAGTCGCCATGGCCTCACTTGTTGGAGGCAAATGCTCTTCAAGGTCGCTTTGCCATTTAGGAGCTTCACCTGCTGGACTGTGTTAGGGATGAGTAGAAGAAGCTCCCTCCTTCAGTTCTGGTGACAGTGATAGATAAATAACCAGCAACCTGCAATGTATTGTGGATAGTGTTGGTGTCCAAAGCTGGTACTGGACACCCAAAATGCAAGTATTTAACCAAATACCATCAGCTTCATCAGGGCAGTATTGTATCCTATCAGTATTGGCATATTTTATCCCCTTATTCACAGTCTTTTCCTGCAGTTCACTAATATGGGGAGCACTAGCAGCAGGTACATTGGCTGTGGACTCATTACTAGAAGGTACACTAACACATAATTGCAGGGTCTCACAGCTCAGACTAAACTCAAGTTTGAAAGAACCAATCCAAATCTCATTTAGCAGGCTAAGCAACTCGTTGGGATTTAGATGCTTTGGAAATCTTACAAATGCGTAGCGGCGGCCTCTGATGTCCAAATTCCTTGGAAAATAAAGATCAAGCACTTGTCCATAAGCTGACAATGTTTCAAACATTGTTGTCCTGGAGTACGAAGTAGGCAGAATTGTGAAATGAAATGAATGTGAAATGTTCTGAAGCCTATGGAATCTGGGCGGCTGGTTGTGCTGCTGGTGTCTCTCTGGACCAATGCTTGCTTGCTGCTCCTGGGCTGGCAGTTTCGTTGCAATAGGAACAACAGAGTTTGCACCAGGTTTTGGAATTGTGGATTCTCGATGAATTCCATCAAGCGGCCGACTTCCATCAAGCGAGGCACTTCCATCAATTTGTGCAATTGTGTCGATGGACGGGACAATTGCCACAGCCTTCAAGTTCGTGTCATTCCGATGGTGGGGGGAATGAGGACCATCGTGGATGGTTTGTTGCAATTGCGTCGAGATGGGCATTGCAGGGGCAGCGAGAGGGATACACACAGGACGTTCTTCTGATGGGGACCAGCAGAAGCCAGCGGGGAAGGGGTAACCGATATCAGGCGAGGAGGTGGCTCCGGCTCGGTAGCCTGCACGAGTGCGGTGGCCATACGGCCGTCGCGGTCACAATTTTCACACACTATGTGTTTTTCGCCAGAGAGAAGAAAAATTGGACCTTAAATAAGTGCTATCTTCACAGTTCATAAATCAACAATAAAGCAACCTGCTAATTCATTCTTTCTGATATACCGGCTCCAACACATACAACCACAGAATATTTAAATCAATTTCATAGCAAAACATTCACAACCACTCAGGAGGTAGATGAAAACAAAAGTAATGCAAATTCCCAAATCACTCGAGCAATCCGACATTAGAGATGCATAACAATTTTACTCCCAGTTATGCCTCAAAATACCTCACCGTGGCCACAGATTTTACTATAAGTTCACCCACTTCATATCCCACGACGAACAACAAGCAGGCTTAAGAATAATTTTCTTGAAAACCACAAATACAACCTGTTGCATACTTGACAAAAGAAAATCTGCAGATTCAAAGGAGACAAATTGAGGGCTTCATCACTTCAACCATTCGTAGAGAACTGTTTCGTATTCTATCAAAATCTATATATAAAAACAGAGCGGTAAGAAGACTTCAAAATTATGCCATATCAGTATGCAACGTGAATGCCACATCAGCAGGTAAAAATCAAAGTCGTTAAAATTTCGCCACTTCATCGCTGAAAATTTCGCCACGTTAGTTACATTATTTTTAATTGACACCTCATTTGCCAATTATCTTTAGGAATGTGAGGGGCCAGCACCCTAGTGCCATTTATCATTTTTGGTCTTCTCCTCCACGAATTCCTCAGACTTCTCCCACTCTGCCGCTCTACTTTTCTCTTCCTCGAATACCCAAACCCTCAACTGCGGAGGTAACTGTTTAATTTCTCTCTTTCCTTATATTCTGATGTCGTTCGAAATGCAGCATGTTTGAGGTTTTCTACTTTTCTTTGATTTGAAATGATTGAAGGGATTTCTTAATCATGTTGTTAGTCCATTTGAGATTATTCAATTATCATTCTGTAATTTGTAATTTTTCGGCATTTGAAGTAACGGCTCGGCATTTTAAGCCATACACTGTATGCCAATGTGCCATAGTTATTAATTTACTCAATGTCTAACGTGCCATTTTAAGTTTCCTACTAGGTCATTTTGTTTATGCGATTGTGATAAATCGGTGAGGATGGAGTGGCATCATCCAATTTTGTGGGAGGTCTTGAAGCCTGTTTATGGCTCATGGAGCATAGTTTGGTTGGGGTTGTTATTATTTTCTTGGAATTAGATTTTGGATTTCATTTACATTGAGGAGAAATCTCCTCACGAAAGAGATAAATATCTCTCCAGGGATTTGCTTCAATCCCTAGTTATTCTCTGCTCATTACCACAAAATCTATTTTGTTAATTATCAGATGGATTTGATCCAATCCATCCGACCTCTGGCATTCTATATGAGGGATGCAGTATCGTCTCCCTTCATTGTTCAAATTCTAATTCTCCAAGTTGTAATTTTTTTAACTTGAGCTTTCACTTGCATTTTCTTGCCATTCAATGCTTGAAGCTTACTGTTTTCTTGATTTAAATTTCGTTAGGGCTGTACATTTGAATACACAACCATATCCACGGAGGAGGCTTTAGCAGGTACAATTTTTTTGATTTCAGGATTCTAGCTTCAGTACTGGCTTAGCGTTAGATCTTGGTTGCTGATTTGAAATATGTATCCATAGACACGTTACTTAGATGTGGCGGCAATAAATTTTCACTTAGTTTTTGTATAATCTAGGATATGGGCATAATTTGCTGCATAGAATGAGTCGCATATTTGCTGCATGGGATATGGTTATATTTTAGTTGCATATTTGATCTTGGTGCTACAGGTTCCTATTGTTATGTGCTGAAGAAATGTCCCACAATTATCTTCTTTCTTCAGTTCTTCCGACCTTTTGCTTGAT
>JAOYMZ010092346.1:0-10597 GCA_025802335.1 Pinguicula primuliflora
CGTGGGAAGAAAATCAAAACTGCACTCGCCGGCCGGTAGGATTGTCGTTTTGTGCAAGTAGATGGAATGACAATTATGCCCCTAAAAATGTCAAAAAGTAAAGGGTAGTTTTGGAAATGCTTTGTCGTTTTATGAATAAAATCATTCAATGTTGAGTGGTTTAACTTCTCTGGTTTAATATATAGATAGATTGTTCTATTATTTATATTTATTTTATTTCTCTTGTTTTTTTTTTGTGATTGTGGTTGTTAATATTAATAAATAATATTTTATTATAAGGTATTGAACCCTAGCTAATTAAGTATCCATCTATGATGAGCTTAGATTTAAACTTATAAACTTTAGTTTAATTGTCCATCTCAAAACCATTTAGACAACTCCCTTTGACAATATTAACAAATAGCGTTAATTAAATGTGTATGGAATAACATAACTCCCAATGTTTTGTTATTATTAGTGATGCATTATTAATTTAACGCTTAATTTAGATCGCAACTTAAGTCGCAATGTATGAGAAAATTTCAAATTCAGACTATTACGTCTAGACCAAATTTTCTTACGTCTAGATTTATGTTTTTGGCGGACGATCCAAATTAATTCGATCTTTAATGAATAAATTAATTAATTTAAAATGTTGTTGGACGTAACGCTACACATCTTTCCTGGATGTATAGTTGTAGTTCAAAATGAAAATCTTCTCATAGCATGTCATTTTTCTCAAGCCATTGCAAATTCAGTCTTTGCCTTCTTCTTTGCAAACGCTCCAATAAATGGGATGATGAGGGTCTTCTTCATTTTATTCTTCAGATAAGCGTGCCTCCGCATCACAACCGAATCACAAGGCCGCGCCTCCACTCGAGTCACCGGAAGATTCGCAAACCTCACATACTTCTTCTTATTGTCTTCAACTCCATGATCATCGTGGCCGGTCGTCTCCTTTATTAGTTTCTTGGTTGAACATTCAACGAATTTGAATTCCTCGTTTATTTGTAAATGCCATTCGTATCTGTCGTGGGCTCGGATCTTCAGCTGCTGGAGTTCGAATTTGGTGTATTCGAGCTCCTGTTGCAAGGAAGAGAGGCATCGGGCCATTTGAATGCTCTCTTCTCGTGCCTCTTTAAGATTTTGTTTCGTTTCCTCTAATTCGGATACCGGATCGCAATCGATCAGCGGCTTGGCCTTGGCCTGCATCTATTTAGTCATAGCTTGTACGGAAATAATATGGTGACAATTCCGGAACCGATAAATTCTAGTATCATAAATAACTCATGGAATATATGATATAGAAAGATGTTTGGGCATCAAGACATATCAAGCAAGCATAAGTGTTAAAATGTTACTTACCTTGAAATTTAAGACATCAAAGTGGACGTGGTAGTGGTACATATTTTCATTGTTTTTCTTTACACATTTTACAAGCCCTAATGATAATTCTAAGGGACAAACGTGATCGATTTACCTCTTTGATCTTGGTTGTGTATAGCTCTCCGACAAGGACCCTCTCCCCGAACAATACGACCGCCTCCTTGACCGATCGGAAAGGCGCACTAGTGTCGATCTCTGACTTGTTCGTGCCCGGAACTCCAACACCTTCCATTATCAATCAAATGTGTATAACCTAACAAATGGACACTTGATATGGTTGGGGAGTTGTGCTTTGTGTTTGCGAAATTTTATGAGGGAGAAGAGTAGGATTTTGTTGGTGGTGTGGGGAATGTGGTTCGTTCCTTTGCTTTCACTTCAATGGTATCCCAACTTTTTTTCATGTGTCTATTCAGTAAGTTATAGAATCTTTTTTTTGTCCAAATTCTTGTATTTCAATTAAGTCATAGGACTATGGTCAAGGTCCATACTCCTACAATGGTCCACATTTGTAATCTTGATACGTAGATACTTGTATTTAAAACTCAGGTAATTGTAGATGGTATGGACATATAGTAGAGTTGAAATATAAGCGACGTCAAATTTTGACTGATCAAACTCCCTTTGCTTGAGTCTTGTGTGCGCACGCACACATATATCAGTAAATGGTGTCTATAATGCAAGCATGCCAATACTTTTTTCAAGCATGTCAAACACAAGCTCTAAAATAACTAACTATGAAAATCTAACTTCTATCATGATGTAAACAAAGGTGCTAGTTGTCGTAGCCAGTCATTCATTGTGTACGAACATGCCAATTCATTGTGTCGAAAATTGCCAATAGTTACAACTACAATGTAGTAAATTTCAAATAATGAAGTACAAATAGCACTCCACATTATAGTTATTCATATTCATGACATTTATAAATTAGGGTGTACAACTTTACCCAAACTCATTAAATTTTGTTAGTAGTAGATAAACCTAACCTACTTCCCCATACTACCTTGATTATTTGCTTTTATGAGATAGACCAGAGAGTGAAGTCAATACCTTCATCTCGAAGAGTATGAACAATCGTTGTCAACAACCCAAACGGTTTGGGCACATAATTAGACTTACAATATCTAAATACTAAGAGGTTTAGGTTCAATTTTTATTAAGTGTAACAATTATTTAGGAGCACGACGATGGATTTAAGTCCGAGTCTCCAGTTTGTATTGATTTTGGATATCATGAATGAACCAAACCTTAATGTTTTTTTGAATATTGTCTCATACAGATTCGAGAAAGAAATATTAACTAATATATTAACTAATTTAAATAGGAATGCGGTTCTACGATCAATTAATTTGGAATCAAGAT
Source organism: Pinguicula primuliflora (assembly GCA_025802335.1). Classification (NCBI taxonomy): domain Eukaryota; kingdom Viridiplantae; phylum Streptophyta; class Magnoliopsida; order Lamiales; family Lentibulariaceae; genus Pinguicula; species Pinguicula primuliflora. The sequence continues at coordinate 2,728 of JAOYMZ010092346.1, forward strand.
TTTAATGACATTTTCTAACAAAATCCTCTCTTGGACTATGCTAAACAAAGAAACCAACAGTAATTCTACAAATTTATATATTAACTGAAAGGATAACATCCTAGGAGTAGGGGGTACCCCTGAGCTGCAGGCCCCTACCTCTCTGGCTCATATAATGTTGCGAACTTGTCATCTTCTTACCATCCTTCTTCTTCATTTTCCCCTCCAAATGTATGCTCCAGTCCCGCCTCCTTACCAAGAGATGTCCTATTTGGATCATATCTGCCAGAGACGGCAAGAGAAGGGAATTTTTTACGCTAGGTACTCTTTCTTTTCGTCTTCCATGTTGAGTTTTTCTTTTTTCTGTTGGAGAATCTCATAGATTCTTTGAAACTGCAGCGTGTTCACGCTGTGTTGCTGTTTCTGGTGCTCGGATGCTTGCGAGTATTGCTTGGACTGTTGCTGCTGCTGCTGGGTGATCAATTGGTTCCATAGCCTAGCCACAGTAGGTATTTGGAGGACTTGATTTGATGTGTTTTTCCCCCCCACTGTTGTTGTAGTACTGACATTGCTTATCGACGTATGTAATGTAGATTCACTGAGCTTCAAACTGAAGATTTGAGGAAGATACAAAAGGGATCATTAGAGCTCGAGAAAGATGAAGATGGTGAAGTACGAGTATTATTATTTATTCAGATGTGAGATAAGCGTGCCATTGTCTAGGTGACGAAAACTTCACATTTGGCAACTACAGATGAAAATATAGCATAAATGACAGATTCAGATGGCTTCTGATGAGGGGAGGGGAGGGGAGGATACCAGTTGCGTTGACCGCCTTCCTTGAAATCTGCATCGACTTTTTGCTTTCTGTCCTCTCCATATTTTGTGAACAGAGAAGAAGACTAACAGAGTGGCTCCATACCTAGTGATCATGTCATATATCAACACCTTTCAGAAGAAAGAAAACAATACGGGTTTGCATTCATACACTAAAAAAATTACGGACCTGTAATTGACAGCAAAACCCGAAATAGCTCCAGAAAGATCAAGTGACTTCTTCTTATATGATCTTGTGGCAATTGCAGCCGAACTAACTACAGCAATCAATGTGTGGAAAGTACTCATCCTCTCGCAACCTCCAAATCCTAATATGACAAGCGCGTGTAACTTCAATAAGGTCAGCACACAAGAGTTCGGATCTACTGCAGTTGGAAAGTTTCTATCAGAGGATCATTCTGGTAAAAGCACAATAAACAAGTACAATTACAAAACTGAGCTCTCCATCATAGAATTGAAGGAGCACCCACATATTGTTCAAAGCAAATAAACTAACCGGATTTTCAGCCTTGTTCAAAGCAAATGCATTTAATCAGAACCAACAATCTCGATGCAATTCCAATTACAGCTCCACACTCGCCCCAAACCCAACCCCTATTTCATTCATATTTCATCACGGATACAATAGGCTAACATTGATAACTTACCTCAAAATACACCAATGTTTCTCCGGATGGTTGGAACTGCCGTAATCGATGAATGCTTGTGTGATTCTCCACTTGCCCTAAGATGAGGCTAAATTACCCACGACTTTCTCTTGACCCGGTATGTCACCAGAAGCTTCGGCTTGAACATTGCCAAACTCGGTAGTGCCCCAACAGCTATTCTGGTAGAGATGGACAGTTTCGCCAAACAATCAACTCTAATCCACAAGATTAACAGCTACTTGAACCGGCTTTCACCGCTGATTCAAGTGGTATGGGTAGTTTTTTTTTCCATCTGTCAACGTCGATCAATGGCGGACCTACGATTTACAATGACACTGAAGCCAGTTGAGGCAGATGAAGCCTCATGTTCAGAAATACGATGTTACGTACAATTCAATTGTATAGTGCTATCTCTTATTTATGTGTACAGTATTGGGTCATGTGTCATGGGCCTACGAGTGTGTATATATCCTGTTGACCTGTTCCTTGTTCGTCCTCAACTACTCGATCATCATCTTAGCTTGTTAATTTTGGATTTGGGGTGTTGGTGTGACAGGTGGGTCGGTAATTAATATTTTTATGCGGGTCCGCTGATCAACCAATCCTACAGTACCACGAGGGCACTGCGTAGTATACAGTGAGTAGGTCACTGTATACAATGAGTACGTCATTGTACACTCCCCAATTCCGTTAACTTGGTTAATTAGTTGAACCCAGTGGAAGTCCGTGCACACAGGCAATTTCTTTTTTGATATCGTAGGAAACCCTACTCAGGTAGGTAAACCCAACGGGCTCATGTCGTTGAGGGAATTTGAACCCATGATCATTAATTGCAATTGTCACTCTTAGACCACTAGACCAACCCTTCTTTAACTGCAGTTAAACCCCATGGGATACTTGTACTGATTACACGACAGCAACGTCGGCAATCTCCGGCCAAATTAGTGTTTGAAGAGGAGGATCACCCTGTTATCATTTTTTGAAGAGGAGGATCATGCATGCTTCCATTCATTCCATTAATTTTGGTAACAGAAATTAACAATGTATTGAAATAAGCCAACAAATGGCAGAATGGTATTTGAACTGAATTTTCTGAAAATTTGAGGAACATTTCAAGATTGATATTAGACTTCATTACTGCACTTTCTGGTTTCTTTCTTGGCGTGGCCTCAAAACTGCCCAAAACCACCAGCAAAGTCTCAAAACAATATGCTAAATTCAATATGCCAACAAGCGTTACTTTATCATCCACATTTCATGAGTATGTGAGTTAATAACAGGTGCATACCTCAAACGAACAATTGGGTCTTGAGTAGTGTGGGGGAATCATGCTTTATAGAGGAAAATTAACCAACTTTAGGGGTTCTGGTTGCAGGGCAGCCACAATTGATGTGCATTCTCAGTATATAATCCAACTCCGTTCATCCCGAATCCGGAGGGAATGCGGGGATGATGAATATCTCCCTTTGCATCTGAATGGGGGACTAGCGACCAATCTGTAGGTTGGTACTTGGAGGCGAGTGTGGCATGCAAATGAGGAAACAGGGCTTGTGCGTAGTTTAGCACGGAAGGGTTTCTTGGTCCGTTTTGCCATTCTGGCAGCCGCGTCGTTGCACCAACTCCCCAGATGTTATTGTATTGAGCATGAAAGCGAGCAGCCCATTGGTGCTGCTGTGACTCTATCCGGGGCGAAAAAATACCGTCAATTGTGCTGCTCATGAAGTGAGGAAGCTGTGCCTGCACATTTTTGATTGACAAGAAAGCAGCATTATAATTCTGCATAGCAAAGGAATTTCTTAGGTGTTAATAGCATATTGAGTTCAGGGGATCCTCTTCTCCTGTTACCTGTTGTGCTGGTACTACAGAGCTATTCCCATGGAAATTCGAGGAATTGTCTTTTGCTGCTGAAACAATCTGAGAGGATTCATTCTGTGTCTGCATATAATGGAAATGAGATACTTTGGGATCCTCATGCGATCGTCCAGCTCTATCACCAACCTCAGTGGTATCCAAATCGCTACTCAGAGATAAGAAGTTGTAGCCCTGCAGATATTTTGTTTAGATGAAAAACAAAATTGTTTCAGTAGTATCGACAGTGAGCAACTCACTCTTTGCCCTGTAGAAGATGTTTCTGAAACAGGCTGCTGATCTTGGAGGGACCTCTTATACAAAACTATATCCTTCTTATTTTCAACTGTGTCCTTAACAGATGCAGAATGAGCGGCGATGCCACCGGAAGGGACATCTCCGTGCCCGTCTTGGTCTAAGGTACTAAAATGAGACTGTGGCTCTCCAGAAGTTGCTACCTGAGTAGGCTGCTCCAGTGAATCTTCATTGTTTTCTGTTAGTTTCAAGGTCTTAATCAGATGGCTTATTTTGATGTGGGTACAGCATCTCTTCAGTGACTTGTTTTGTTTAACTGGAGTATGCTGAAATCATCAAAAATCAAAATGAGCATGCTAATAAAGCTACAAAGTACTCGATGACTGAATTTGCCGGATCAATCTTGAAATGCAATGCAAACTGATATGAAACTCCCGGGATCGAGACAAGTAGAAACAGGGTTAAGATTACTCCCATATAACTAGGCTAAACTACGAATTATAAAACTAAACCATGATACCTCTCATTCCATTCTCTTAACGTCATTACAATGTTCATATATATAGAAAAAGGATAAAGACTTTAAATACAAAGATACAAAATGACTAACATCTAAATACACATGAATAAGTAGGATTTGGACTTATATAGGTTCGTATCACATACCCCCACAGAGCCAGTATCATTCCCAACAGGATGAGACCGTGTACCAGGATTCAGGCTAGAGAACCAGGAAGAGAGTCATTAGTTGGTTGATCTTCAGTTCATCAGGTAATCAGAAAGCACAATATCAATTTGAGAAACAAGTCCAGATATGCATATATACGAACTCGTCGCCTTAAGTTCTCAGACGTTTCATACCTTGGAGTTCTAGTTACTGGCAAAGTCGCCGGGATACTTCCTATTTGTGCTCTTGAATTAGCTGCATCTGAAGAATGTTTGGCAGTTTCAAGAATGACTTTTGCGCTACTTATCTCCGGCTTCTTTTCTGGCAGCCAAAAATAAATTTCATTAGACACACGTGAGATTAGTAGTCTGTAAATGATGAAAGCAAATGAATTTCATTAGACAAAAGAATGAACTAAACCTTCAGATGCCATGGAGCAGCCTCTTCCTTCTGATTCCACTGCAGATTTTGTTCTTGATGTTCCATCAAATAGCACAGGCTTCTTCACTTTGTCTGTACAGGTGAACATGTTGGCCAAAACGTATAACGCTTCAGCAACTTCTTCCTCATCCTTGGTAACCTGTCCATGCTTCTGTAAAAAAAGCAATCCAATTTGTCAACATGAAGAATTCTCAGTACTCATGAAATATCCCGTCTTTAGATGCAACAATATAGCCAGGTGGTCACTAACCATATTCAGTTTCAGTTTCTTTGCTCGATCTTTTCCCCGCAACTCCACTCCATGTTGTGCTCGCTTCTCAATGGCTGCAGCGTTGGAACAAGACACCACACAAGAAAAATAGAGTAACTAAGACTTTCAACATTTGGAAACATACAAACACGAAAATAAAGCTCTACTAAGACATCTATTGGAAGAAGTTGGGCGCCTTAGAAGCTCTCATGCACTAAACATTACATCTTGTTGTTCGTAGAAACAACTCAAAAATACACATTAAGGGCAAGTGGCGTAAAATTGACATGACAAAAGTACTGTATAATGCTCAAATAATCTCAAGAGGCAAAATTACACAACAGAAACAAAACTTTTTTGCTTTGGAAAAGGAGAAACATGTAGAATCTTCTATTCCCAACAGATGTATCGAAAACATAAAGCACAGGCATATGCACTAAAAGAAAGAGAGCGGAAGAAAAGTAAGCGGAGAGGACCCTAACAACAGGCGAATATTAGAGTAAAGAATTCATAGACTACCCAACAGCTTAATCTTCATCAGAAACACAAACAATAAATACAGTTCACAAGATAACGGATCGATGAGCTATACATACACGAACGTTGCTTCCTCGGAACCGTGACATGGCAAGCTGAACCACAGCCACCTAGAAGCTGCAAGAATTCCAAAAAAAAAAGAGAGGATAACGGCAAATACATTACATGAAAAGGATCAATATTAAAATTCCAGCAAAGAAGTAAAACAGCAACTCTTCCTTTATCCCACAGTTCAATCATAAGCTTAGAGAATTATGTGTTTTTACCTTTCTGGGTAAATTGCCGTGAGGCTGAGAATCATCTTCAAGGCCAAATCCAACACTACCCATTGTACAGTCTTCTCCAATCCAATTCAACTAAGCAGAAGCAACAAGTATTATAGCCAGCAATCCAAAAGAAATGTCCAACGAACAGAGGAATAACTTTATCCCGAAAAGGATGATACAATAACAGAAATAGCACTAAAGAAGTATGTCATGAAAAATATACATAAAGCGACACGAGTTTATAAGAAAACTGGGTATCTCAAAACACCAACAGATATAAGAAACAAGAGTTTATCTATCGCCAATAAAGCGAAAACCATATGCTCATAGATTTTTGTTCTTTAGCATAAGAAATTAAAAACGGACGGAGGTCGTTTATGTAATTTAAACATAGATGGGAATAGGATGAGCATACCAAGAAAATTATGTATGCAACCTACTGGATCTTCCACATGCAGGTTCTTCAGTCCTTCAGTATTGTCCTTATCTAATTCAAGTGACGGAAGATACGGGCCACCCAAAGGCGCAAACTTAATTCAATCCCACCTCAGTAAATGGATTCAGATTTCAGATCCTCAAAACTGAGAGCTGATTTCAAACTTGCAGAACGGGCAGAACGGGCAGAACAGGCAGAATGCAGAATCCTGAGAAACAAGAAATGCGGTTTCTGGGTCGATAAAAATCGTTGCTGAAAGATGAGATTTTGCTCTTGATCGAGAGAGGATGGCAGACCTGTGAGAGAGACGAATGGAAAGTTTGTTGGAAACAAAGGAGAGTGAGTTTTTTGTGTGGCTTAATAAGCGGATGCTGAGGGAAGTCAGGTTTCTTTTGACAAATCAACCAAAACGGGTACTCTCGCACACACTCTTTCTCTTTCACGCACATGAGCACGCAAGGGAAAGTGATCAAATATCAGGATCACCGGAAAATGTTGAAATCAGGAGGAAATCACTCGCACTCCCAAGCCTATTATCATTGAGGGTAAAAATGAGAGCATTCCAAAAAGAGATAAGAACGGAAATGGGGAAGATGAAAACGTTTATTCTTTTTTCTCAAGATCTCATTTTTATTCCCTGTTGCTTTCTATCGCAATCATCACCTGTGCAAGCGTGAAGAGACAGAGAAATGCTACACAGCAGCCGATAAATCAACGATCCAGTTACAACACAGTGTAAACATCCAAGAACTGATAATCAGCATATACACACCGAGCCTTCCTCTTCCTCTTCCTCAATCATCATTCGTCACCCATATTCCTTCAAAAGGAAATACCCAATTTAAACACACACAGTGTCGGAATTCAACCAACTATTCTCGATGATGCCATTCCAATAGTCGTGTTGTATAAACCGGAGCCCGATCGATAGCCGTTGGGATGTTTTTCTCAAATGGCCGAAGAAGATGTACGGCTGAGATTCGATCCCTGTGACGGGTGTCACGACGTCAACGACAGTGGCGATGATTTGATTTCAGTTAATTTATATATATATATATATAAGTCGATTTCAGTTATGATCCTCTGCAGGTTCGCGTGTGGAGGAGGGTCCCGTGAGGGGCGTATCCCCGCAACAGAGATTTCGGTGTGAAAGTACAATTTTGACCCTGGGAATCGTGCGAGCTGTTCATAAATTGGACCTCCCATGAAATAAATGTGTCAATATTTATTGGTATCATTGTTTTTTTAGGTAGGTAAGTTGTGAAAAATATTTTCGCACCTCCTCAGTATTCGAGAACTTTTTATACTTCTGACTAATTTAGGGGTCCTGCACCCAGCCAAAAGGCTCCTATGAATTAGGTCTGACGAAGCGCTATTGCTTGGGCTTGAACTCGAGACCTCTTATTCAAGAGTTCACCTAATTGCCACCAGACCAGGCTGTCTTGGTTTATTAGTACCCTTGTTATCGCTTAGTGGAAGTTGGGAGGTCAGATGACGCTCAACGCCTATGTGGTCTTATAAGCGACCTAAACGATAATTTGGGCAAGACGAATGGCGATATCCTAGCACTTAGGCGACGCCTAAACGGTCTAGCCGATCGGCTTCTCGAACAGAAATTAGTAAACTTTTGTTTGCATTTTTGTTTTTGGAAAAAGACAAGTTCCTTCCTCAAATTTATTTACATAGTACATTGTTCTAAACCCATAC